>SSHR01000134.1:0-55866 GCA_006518225.1 Fusarium neocosmosporiellum | reverse complement strand
CCCATATTCTTACCCCCTGCTCGACCCCGGTCTGGAATCCCTGGAATCATGGGGAGACGAGGACGTGCACCTCAGAATAGCTCGGTGGGTACCAAGACCATGCCATCTTGGGGGAGTTTGATGTGTCTTTGGTTACGTACAGGGCCCGCTGTGATTACTGGCCATTCTCATATCAAAACCCGACCATTATCATGAAGATTTGGACGAGGACGAATGGAGATTGGGAGCTGGAGACCCAACAGCAAGGCCAGCTCCTGGCTGCCCCACCGGGCACCATCTCGAAATGTTTGCCGCTCAAATCCGTGGATGGGATTTTTGGGACTTGAGATGTACGTACGTGCGTACGTGACTTGGAGGCTACCTGCGGCTGCGGCTGCGGTGCCATTGAGGCATCAAGAGAGGCGAATAAGCGGTGCGGCGGCTAAGCATGGTCATCTAAGGCTGAACCAGCTCGCGAAGCATTGGATAACATTATTCAAGAAAGCCCATCTGGTGTGGATAAGATCCTCTTTTTTTTTTTCCTTCGGGAGTTGAAAAGGTCATCTAGGCCGTCCTGTAGTGTACGGAGCAGGTGGAGAAGATGAGGTGCCCTTCATACAGCTACAGCTCCAGCCAACAGTTTCATCTACCCTACTACCAACAGAGAGGCCGATCCATGTCTGCTCTCTCTCTCTCTCTGGTTTTGCCGCCTGAAGCAGACGGAGCTGCACGGCATCTCCTCTCACGATGATCCTCGTACCCCGGCGACTCGAAACAGAGGCCGGGACGGACAAGACATGTCAGTTGACCGGGGCCGGGCCGGCCAGGTACAGCCGACTTGAACCTGGGTCTGGGCTAGATCCTTTTGCCTCTGTTTTTCTTCTCATATCACCTGCAGTTGGAGGAGGAGGGGGGCGTACAAATCAGTCACATTTTTTTCCTGATGCCCCAGTTGGTCTTTCCTTCTCCATGTCGGGGATTGGATCGGATCGAGATTGAGGCCTGCAAAAAAGAGATTTACGAAGCAAGCCGAGTCCAAATTCGATGGGGGAACCAAAACCAACGGCGTCTCCCCAACTGACCGCCCGACAGATTGCATCCAAGGCTAATTGTGCCCCCAATGCTAGCTTAGCTAGTCTGCCTCGTCATGTTAGAGCCATCTTTCAGAGTCATGCTTTGAAACGAGCAATTGTCCGCGTCGTTTGGCCTCGTCCAATCACGGGCCTGCGGTATCGGGGGACGTTTTGTGGCAGAGCTTCTTTTTCTGCAGATCAGGCACACGGCACTGTACGATCAGGGTCTTGGGGGCAATAATAAACTTTTCTTCTTTTTTTACTCGATACACTCAAAGGCGTGTGTAATTGAATGGGATTAGAGTTATGACGACCTTGCATCGAACTTGGTGCCGGCCAAAAGTCAACTCCAGACGTTGAGCCCTGGCTGGATTTGGCATAGGTCCCATCCATCTCTCGGGTTCCATTTCTGTTTCCGCTCAGTGAAGGACACAATACCCATATTGCGATACCTATTACTGCCATCTACCCATATACAGCGTATCATCCCTTCATTCGATCAAGAATGCCCTGATTGTAGCAATAAATCTCATACAGGGGCGTATTACTCATACAGCGCTTCCCACTCCCGTTCTTCCGTATCGTGATATTTCCCTATGCAACATCCAGATACCCCGACGCCAGCGACGGGCCAAAGGCGATGTCGTCGCCTCCCGGCGCGATGCCTTCATGTGCCGTCGCCAGATCCGCCAGGTGCTGGAGACCCTGGCTCGCCGTTGCCTCCACCGAGGACGTTGGGCGCATCTGCTCCGAGAGCTTATCACGGACGCCGTCCCATATTCCAGGGGGTTTCTCCACGATGTCCTTGATCAACTGTGTCGCTTCCTCTCGCGAGCTGTCAATCTTACACAGCTTCGTTAGCGACATGGAGACCAGTGAAGCAAAGTGGTTCACGAGGGGGCTGCGCAGGTGCCCATTTGCGAAGAGCAGGTTGACCAGCTCCTTGGTCGGCCACATCGTCTCTGCTGGCGTCGCTCCGGGCCTCAGCAGAGTCACAAGGAGCTTGCAGTGCCAGTACGCGAGGTGAACCATGGGGTGCGACGCAGGCTCAATGTGCGCTGGCAAGTCTTCCCTGTAGTTCTCGATATAGTCCACCAGAATCGCCGCCATCGGTTCCTCTGTTGTTGACGCTCCAGGTTGAAGTGTTGATACAACATGTGATACACGGTTGAGCAGTTTCGACAGTCCTGATGGAAATGTTAGCATTCGAAGAGACGCATCCAGACAGCAATTACTATCACTTACGAACGAGGTAAAAGCACACTTCTCCGAGCATGTTCTCGAGGCCAGGGGGCGCGACAACGCTACTGTCTGGTATTTGCGCCGGCTTTCCTGTGCCTGCCGCATACCAGCGATCCATGAGGATCAGGGACCACCATATCCGCACACACAGCTGATCATCAGAGTCTGGTTCTGACGCTGACTCCATGGGGGTATATCTCCAGAGCTTCATCGAGTTGGCTAGCGCAACAGCTCGAGCCAGCAGGAATGGAAGAGTTGGGGATGATCGCCAGTCAGCATCGATGATGAGCAACAACAGCGCTTGGGCATGGACAATGTTAGTGGCCTGTGTGTGCGACGCCTCATTGCTCTCCCACTCGTTGAGGAGAGCACTCGCCAATTTTGTATCGCCACCAGAAGATGTCACAGCGGGCAGAGCGTTCACAAATGCTGTCTGAACAGATGACGGGCATTGCGCGAGGAGAGCTTGCAGCCGGCTCTTGTTGCTTGGCAGAATCGGATAGACTGGCTGGACACTCGACAGGTAGCTACGAGGCTGTTAGTTGTCGAATCCAAGTCAGTCACACGCTTGCTTACCTGTGCAGCATGCCCTCATCGACATCAGACACCTCACCGGTGTCAGACATGGTGACGTCCATGGTAGCCATGGGGGGCTTTGAGGGTGTTTCATCCGTCTTGATGGCGGTAGGCTGGGGAGCCAACGAGCTCGTGCTGTAAGGAGCGTATCCCTCCGATGCCCCAGGGGATGGCTGGATCCGATGTTCAGAGCCCCATGGTGTTTGGCGTGAAGGCGTGGCAAAATCATTCGTCGAGATACTCGAGAAAGGTCGTTTACGGTTGGAATCCTCTCCTTGACTTTGACGTGGCCTGTCCGAGACGAAGAGCCTATCAATATCATCTTGGCTCAGTGCACCTTCTGACTCGAGCTTGTTCTCGATGCTGTGGATGCGATCGGCCAGTTCCTTGATATATCTGGGGCGTTGTCAGTTAAACACATGGATAGAGTTTGCGGAAAGATGTACCCTTTGCTTGGGCCTCGTTTCTGAGGCACACGACTGAACAAGCATCTGATGGAAGATCGGGCACAGCTAGAGCAGGGGGCTTCTCCAGTATCTGACTGAGCGTCACACTTAATCTTCTTGCGCCGGCACTCATCACATGCTCTTGACACCTTGGACCGCTTGCGGGGTGGGATGCTGTTGTCGATGGGATACTGGGGAGGCATGGGTGGGCCAACTGGGACAGGCATGGCATGTGGCACCATCGGGTCGGTAGTGGGGGTGTCTTGCACGTAAGACGGAGTTTGTTGCTGGTCGGGCTCGGGATGAGGCATGATGCTCCGCAGGTTGGGGTCTTCAACGTTCATGTTGGGGTCTGTGGTGGGCATCATAGAGGTCCCAGCCAGGCCCTGGCCCAGCTGGGCGGCCAGCTGCAGCTCTTCGAGATTGGCGGGACGAGAGATGTGCTGCTGAGGAGTCTCGGGTTCTGGCGGAGGCAGTTCGCCCTGATCATGCTCGGGTACCGGCACATGCTGCACCTGGTCAGGGACATGATGCTCCGGCTGCTCGTGGTGCTGCTCGTGATGGGCCTCATGGTGCTCATGGTGTTCTTGGTGATCCTGTGCGCCCTCTCGACCTCCAGTGTTGTAGAAGGGACCAGCCTCCATCGCCTCAGCCCCAGGCGAAGGATATGTTATGTTGGCGTCCTCCGCCTCGGTGTCTCGACTCGTGCTCATGATTGTGGACTTTTAAAGATGCAGTTGACAGAATCAGACAAACGCGCTATTCACAGGAGAGGACGATCGTCACTTGGCGCACAATAGATGCGCAGTGGTGGTTGATGGTGGTTGAGCTCAACCGTCACGACAGGCGAGACGCGATATGACCGCGGCCCAGCCAGACCCTTCGCGACGCGCAACGATGTCACTGGACGAAGCCATTGTTAGCAGTGGCTCAACGCGATGATGACGAAATGTGCGTGATGGTGAACGAGGGAAAGCACGGTAGGCAAGAGTGCAACGTGGACGCGACGACGACGGCAATGCGCTCGTTCGTTCGTGCGGTGGACATGCAAAGGCTACATCTTGGTCATGGCGACTTACACGACTCTCTCTTTTGGGGATCGGAGCAGGATAAATGCGATGCGACGGCAACGCCTCGACGGAAGAGGAAGAACTCGGCCCCGATGACTTGGGAGCGACGGCGGGCTGTGTGGGTGTTTTGACGAGATCACGGAGAAGGAAGAATTTTTCGGAGGCGGCGGGGAATGCTCGGCAGGCAGCAATGAGTGGAGTGGGGTGGCAGAGTGAGATGAGGTGTGCTTAGTCATCCTTCCTGGACTTGAAGGAGACGAGAGTTACTCTCGTGCCTGGAAGTGGCTGTCTTGATGTTGAACTCGTGCCAAAGGATTGAGCAAACTCGCTTACTATAGAAAACGCAAGTCACTCTCTTGATGTTGATATGCAAGTTTTTCGTTTCTCAATATGGTTGGTGTTTGTTCAATTGATCCTCTGCATTCTCGACACAGTGGGATCTACCCAGGTACCCATCGACTGCCAACATGGTCGCTTCACACCTCTGCTAAGCATCGTCTTCAAGCAAAGCAGTAGAATATCCCAAGGAGTCACCCAGATCAACTGCTTGATCGATTATTTAAAACATCTCGCTGCAATGGCCCACACAAATTGTTTCCCTCTCGCGTTGCAATGTCGTGCCGAAGGAACAAAGCTTGGGTTTTCGGTCCACCAACTCTTAGGTAATTATGATCCGACAAATCGCAATGACCAGCCGTCTTGTGATGACTCCCGGCACGTTCTAGAAAGAGATCCTAGAAAGGCGTGAGTAACACTTGACTCCAGGCAATGACATCGAAGTTTACCCATATTCAATGCTCAGGGGCTCGCGAGGTGCGCGAAGCCTGTTTTGAGCATGAACCCCTTGGACAGGATGGACAAGCCTTGCAACCTTGTTCCTGCACCAAGCTCGATAGGTAGCCAATGCCGTTTCCAGCAATTACAAGACCCAAGAGCCGGGGGAATCGCCAAACTCCCCGAATAACCTTTCGCTATTATGGGGTCGCATCCATCAGGACCTGTCTCCTGGCTTTAGCCGCTCGAGCCGCTCGAAATCCTACATATCCATCCTATGCCATCTCTGGATTTGTTTGCAGCCGACTAAGTGGTTGATGACAAAAGTGCAGATTTGTGCAGCAGAGTCGGGTCCGAAATAGGAGCCGCAGCAAGAGAACAAGCGCTCTTCCAACGATGAAACGAGATTGACATACCTCGACCAACAAAGGCCAGCCATGGCATCTCACATAGGCTAAAAAGGCTGAGAGAGTGATCGGTGGCTTCGGTCCTACCGGCAACGTCGATATGAAGCGACCCAGTACCGACGGCACGACGTTGGTGGTGATGGACCCCTGACATGCACAAGTTCTCGGCGTCGGTTCCGAAGAGGCTAGCGGGCAGTAGCCTACCTTGCCTCTGCAGATGGACCCCCACTGAACAACTTCGACAAACGAGTTCACAACCAAGGGCTTGTCTCAAAGAGCTCATGTTTGCTTCTGCTCAGTGACCTCGAGTGATGACGACCAGAGGGCAGAGCCAACCAGGCAGGTCTCCTGACAGTTGATGGTTGACGGTACCGGCCGGGCAAAAGCATAAATGGCGTGTTCGGCGATCCTGATGTGACCAAAGAGTTTGCTTTTGCTCTCCTGGTGATGATATTGTCTCTTTCCATCCCGGAGTAAGACACGGCCGGGGGATCCGCCGGCAGCTGCGGACATGATGAGGCTCTGAGGCCATGCGGTGCCGCGTCTTGGAGGCGCTGACTCGCCCGACTTATTTGGGATCGGAAACTGCCCGGACTGGTCGAGATGAGCCGCTGAGAAAAGAGGCTGGATGGATGGGGAAGAAGGGTTCGTCCGAGAGAGGCGGGAGAGAACAGGCGCGCGCTGAAACATGGACGCTTCAGCAGGTCGCCGCAGAGGCGAGGATGACCCCGGGGGCTCCTACTGGCTGACGGGCGCTGTAGCGTCCTGTGGTTGCAGCGAGTGGGTGCCCTGAATGCTGCAGCTGTGGCAGCACCCTTGTCATTGTCTGCTGGTCGGTCGGCCACGTCGCCCTTCCAGAAGCCAAAAGGGATGGCCTCTATCATGCCCATGCCCATGCCCATGGGCATCTCGCGCGCGGGTGAATGTCATGGATCATTCAATGGGTCCATCCAAGGAGCGGGCCTTGCAAATCACTCCGCCGCCCGTCACCTCATCGTCGTCCCCGTCCGCGGACAGTTAATCTTCCTAGCCCAGACTGGCCTCACTGGGGCCATTCCCAGCAGTGTCCTCCAACTGCTCCCTGCTTGGTCAACTCCTGCTTCCATTCCTTCTACCCGCCGGCACCCTACCCTTGTCCCTTGCCTGGTGAGCAGGGCTGTTAGTCGATTTTGACGGCATGGAGACTACAACGTAAAGAGGATTGGGGAGCATTTTGTTCTTAACTCCCGTGTTAGCCTCCACTTTCCTGTCTCAGGGCTCTAGTTCCGTTTCCCTCTCACACTTTCCATCTCTGCGTCTTTTCCCTCCCCCTTGGATTGTTTTTTAACCCCCCCTTGCCTCGAGACTACATCATCGCCTTGTCCGATGGCCGTCCTCGCGTGCTGTCGTCATCTCTCAATAGCTCAGACGGCGGTTTTCAGGTCTCAATGACCCCGACAAAATAGCCCTCCCCCCGTCTTCCAATACACCTTCCTCTCTTAACGCGGGACAACCAACCAACCAACCCTCCTTCAACCACACAATGTTATTAAGTATGGATGTGATGAAGATGCGAGACTGGAACTATCTGGAGGACCCCCCTAAAGATATCGGTCCAGCTCGACATATTCTCGAGGTATACAGCAAGATTCCTTACAATGACCTCGACGATCACATCCGCCGTGTTGTAAGTGCTGCCCTGGCTCGAGTACCCCCATTCTCGGCAACTAACAGCAAATCCCAATGATCAGCGCGAGAAGGCCTGGTGCATATCCCGCTACCCCTTTGTTGGACGATGGAAGTTTCTCTACATCCCCGACCCCAAGGACCCTCGCTACCAGCAGGTCCTCTTCCGCCTCAACGTCGCCGGCTCAAGAGATGTCCTACTCGACCTGGGATGCGGAGTTGGACAGGTCATCCGGCAGTTCCGCGCTGATGGCGTGGATGGCGCACAATTAATTGGCACAGACCTGCAATCCAAGTTTATCGACATCGGCTACGACCTCTTTCAGGATCGAGACCTGCTCGGTGCAACCTTTGTTGCAGGCGACATGTTGGACCCCGAGGACAAGGAGCTTGCCACCCTGCGCGGCAAGATCACCCTCGTCCACGCCGGCAGCTTCTTCCACCTCTTTAACTGGGTTCAACAATTGTATATTGGGAAGCGCCTGGTCGAGTTCCTCAAGCCTGGGACGAGAAACGCGATGATATATGGCCGCCAAGTCGGAACGAACCATCCCGGTCCCTCCTCTACCAGCAATCGATCTGCCTATCTACACGACCAAGCGAGCTTTCAACAGCTCTGGGATGAAGTCGGTGCGATGACAAAGACGCGATGGCAGGTACAGCTCGAACCGACTGGAGAGCCAGTCTGCAAACTGCCCGGCTTTAGCAACAATGCATTCCCAGTCAACTTTACTATTTACCAGGTCTCATGAGACCTAACATTGAACGGCTTACTCGGATGGGACGGCGCCTGTATTACGACCCTGGCCTCGCCTCCTTTCTCTACGCCGTCCGTCAATGTTTTTGGCAACGCTGTGTCGCATGCGAAGCTAGAACTCTAATTCGACAACGAGGATCTCCACCAATATCCGTCAAGCGACTTGCCTCAATTCGGCTGACGGACAGGTCGACTTAAACTAGCGCCAACACCCAGGCTACACATCGGATCCGCGATAAAGAGGGCGGAAAGGACGGGGCACGAACGAGCTGACGGAATGCTTGGTTGGCCTGGACTCGACATCGTCGACTCACGAGTCAACAACCCTCGATGTTTATCGACTTGAGGCCGGGGCGACACGTGCGATGGCGTCCGCCTTCAATCAACACGAGCGACGATCAAAGCTTCCCTCAGCTCTCGGGCGTACGGCTTTCCCCCCTTTGTTTTTATTTCCACGGACGATGCGATCCCCTGTCGAATCTGGGTTGATGAAACGCGACCTCGTTTACGAGAGGAGCATCGATGCGATCCTGCAAGTGGGCTCCTGCGCGTGTTTGATGAAATGGCGAGATTCCGCTGTTCTAACCTGCAATATTTAATAATGAGCCATGCGCGTCATGGACCTCGTGGCATTTCCCCTTAGCCTGTGTAGCAAACACCGAAGGGGAACTACACCATCAGCTCGGCCAACACCATCCCGAGAAGAGTTTGGCTGACGGAATAAAATCATGTGGCATAACTAATGATAGATGAGGCGTTTGGGAACACGTGGGCGCTTGATTTTGGGTTTTGGGCATGTGTTTTCATTGATAGCGGCTTGCATTGATTGGCATAGAACAGCGTCATGCTGAAGACATAGAAACGAAGAATAGAAGAAAAAAGAAGATCGAGCGAGGCTTGGGGCCAAGAGCTGAGATTGCCACATTCTCGACCCTGCACATGTCAGATCGCGTGTTGTTGCTTGGCGCATGTACGAGATCCCAGCCAACGCGCATTGACTGCGAGAACCATCTCTGCGTCGCGTCGGGAATAAGACGAGGCATCCGTAAATATGCAAATGCGGAATGCAAGCATGATGACAGGCCATAAGTCGAATAAAGATGATAATGGTCAACGCTTCCTTCTTCAAACCCATGAAAGCCGAGACTGGAATGTACAAACATCCTTCTCGGTTCTGCGGGGGTCACGGGGGAAACACTTTCATGAATCTGTCCATGCTGAGTTCATAAACAGACCAGGGTTTGTCTCTTCCCGCGCTCCAGCCCGCCCTCCCGTCCTTGGGTGGCCCGTGGGTCAAGAAACAAACGAGACACCAGAATATTAAGAGGGTTACCTAACTCCTCTTCATTATAATAAAGAAATTTATATAAAATATAGCAAAATAACTAAGAATGGGTCCGTCATGATATTTGGGCGATCAAGGCGCTGCAAATTAAGGGCATTGTTGTGGTCGTGAATGCGAAGGTGAATATGAAGGTATTTATTCATAACTACCTAGAAGGTTTTGGGGTGCTTGGCATACTAACCGCAGGAGATGCTATTCACACAGCCAGCTATGCATCTACGGCCACAGGCACCAGCGGGTCAAGGGAAAAACGACTTTCCTCCCCTCAAGAACAAGAGAATTAATTATACATAAAGTAGATAGAAAATTATAGTAAATTAGGACATTTTTATTACTATTATTTTCCTCTATTTTATATAAATTCATCTATACCATTTGAGAGGAGTTAGACTACCTCTCTTTATCGTTTGGCCCCTGCGGGCGTCCGTGACTTTCACCCCGCCATCAAAGTACCTCCCTGCGTAACTGCAGTGGCTAATCCCAGCATCCAGGCACGACAATTGAGTTGAGTATACTCCGAAAACTCAGTTGTAAATCCTTTTGCACTCTCACATGTTTAAAGTCAATTAAATTTTACTTTAGCTGCGCATTGTCTCCTCACTGTTGCCCTGCCAATCACGTACGTAGGGACCTCGATGGTTGCCCGCCGGAAGAACATCGGCTGGACCCGAGCTCACCTTGAACCGCCTCCAAGCTCAGCATCCCACTTCTGCTCTGCGTAAACATCGATATTCCGCCCGATCAACCGCCCATTTCGCCTCTATTCTCTCTATTTCGGGTCCAAGCTGTCGCCTAGGCCTTTGCAAGCCTAGCAATCAACCCGGCGCGCTTTCTTAAAGCTATGCGCCTTTGGAGAATGTGGATATTCTGCCACAATGGACGGTGATTGGGATGAGGTATGTCTGCCCAATGATGATGCGCCCAGCCTCGGATTGCAGAGACAAGGCGTCCTTTCGGGCTGGTTTTCGAGGTCGCGATAGTGTATACATTGCCAATAAACATGCTGACGGTCTGGCTCTTCCTAGGTCGCCCGGATCCAGTTTCCGCCTCCGGGCGTGCACGCGCTTCCAACTCCTGTTACAACTATGACATTTGATACGTCGCAAGAGCTCCTCTGGACTGGCAACGACTATGTACATTGCACCAATCGAAACTATAATGTCGCCCAGAACGGCGCTTACATGATTCTAGGGCCGGGTTACTTCTTTCTATGGCACAGAGCTTCAGCGATATACCTCCTTCAAAGCGCACGCGTCCGCCGATGGCCCTGTTCGCCAGATATTGGTTAACGAGAAAGGTGTTGTGGCTCTGGGGGCCAAGGATGTGCACATGGCGCTGAGGAGGGGGCTACCAATGTGGCATATCAAGTAGGGAACCCCGAGATCCCGAAAGGCGAGGCTTCTAACGACGAACAGACATAATGATATGGATGACTTACGATGTATGAGTTTTACGTCAAAGGGGACTGCGGAAATCATTGCCGCTGGGTTACAAGATACAATGCTTGTTATTGACCTCATTAAGGGTGATGTCGTCAAACAAGTCAGTCGTGATCCATTGCAACTTAATGGGTTAGTCTAACATGATTTGCAGGTTCCAACTGAACACCAATATACTATCATGAGGCGCGGCCGCTACATTTGCGCCGCAACAAACAATGGTTCCGTCAACCTCCTCGATCCCGTCACATTCGCAGTTGTCAAGACTTGGAATGCCCACTCGGCCTTGATTAACGACATGGACGCCCAGCATGACTTTGTCGTCACCTGCGGATATTCTCTACGCCAAGGACAGAATCTGATGCTCGACCCCTTCCTCAACGTCTTTGACATCAAAAAGATGACATCGATGCCCCCTATTCCCTTCCCTGCCGGCGCCGCCTATGTGCGCATGCATCCTAGGATGTTGACAACAAGCATAGTCGTCTCTCAGGGCGGACAGATCCATGTGGTGGACCTGATGAATCCTAATACAAGCAATGTTCGCCAAGCCAATGTGCTCTCGTATCTTAGCATGTTCGAGATTGCACCCTCTGGCGAGTCGATGGCATTGACTGATGTCGAGTGTTATGTTCATCTTTGGGGGTCGCCCACCAAGCTTCACTTTGTTGATTTACCTACTCCTATTGATTTCGCAACCCCTGAGGAGCCTGTACCCAGTATCGAATGGACATCAGAGACGCAAGTTATCCCGGCCAATATGGAATTGCTCTCATGCTGACTGAAGTAGGCCGTTTAACACTATTGGGTTACCATATTATCGAGACACCCTTGCATCTGCTTGGCCCGACATACCTTGCGATGTGGGTGCACCTCCCGTCAAGTTCGATGCGCAATTTCTGTCCGGACTCAAGGCAACTGAATTTGGATTGTACGGCCGCAATACTCGAGGGCTTCGAAGAAACCAGGCCGAGGATACTCGCAATGTCAACAAAGCCGGCAGCTCCGGACTCAAGGCTCCCAAGTTCCTCAGCGAGAAGGCCCGGGAGCTCGCTACATCGCAGGCCGCAAGCTCGGACGACAAAGCGGACGAACTCGCCAGTCCCTTTACCGAATTGGAGATTGAGAGCAAGAAGTCGGAGGTGCCGGTCATGTATCGCAATGTTGAGATCAAATACAGCAAGTTTGGTGTCGATGACTTTGATTTTGGGTTGGTTCCCCCTCGAACGATCATTATTCATGGGCTTGGCTTACCGGACGCAGATTCTATAATAAAACCCGACATTCTGGACTTGAGATTCACATTTCAAACTCGTACGCCAATTCCCTTCTTCAGATTATGCACTTTACTCCCGTCATCCGAAATCTCGCCCTACAACACGCTGCCACCGCATGCGTTAGTGAGATTTGTCTGTTGTGCGAACTCGGCTTTCTTTTTGATATGCTTCAAAAAGCCGAAGGATCAATCTGCCAAGCAACAAACTTGCTCAAGACGCTCAGCAGTCACCCACAAGGTATGCTTTTTTATGCGCATGAATGAAAGCGGCAACTGACTTGTCTAGCTGGACCACTTGGACTTCTTGAGGAGGACCCTCATGGCTCATCTCTGAATGTCATGCTGCAGGGTCTGACTCGGTTCCTCTTGGATAAGATTGTTCACGACCACAAGTCTATCAATCCAGCATCTTCTGCCATGGATCAAGTTCTGGCGACATCGGCGACCAGTTCGATCAGGTGTATGAACTGCAGGAGCGAATACACGCGTCCTGGTTCAACCTATGTCAACGATCTGCTCTATCCATCAAATGTGAGTGCTACGGGTGACCGTGAGCGATGCCAACTGACATGGAATCAGAAGCCTGGAAGTCGGAACGCAAAGATGCCGCGAACCACGTTTTCTCAGGTGCTCAAGAATAGCGTCGAGAGAGAGACAACCTCCAAAGGATGGTGCAGTCGGTGTCAACGATACCAGACAATAGCAACCAGAAAGAGCATACACAGTATACCAGCCGTGCTCATGCTCAACACGGCCATCACCAACTCGGACCATCGGATGTTGTGGTCGACTCCTGGCTGGCTTCCCGAGGAGATTGGAATCATCGTTGAACACGGTCAATTCTTTTGCTATGAAGGGGAGGACTTGAAGCTCCATCTGCAACGAGGCATCCACAATATCACGGTGTATTCGTTGATTGGCATGGCCATCAACATCGAAAGTGGGCAGACGCAAAAGTCTCACTTGGTCTCGATGGTCAACGGTAAGCCCACGCAAGCCGCAACAAATTTCACAACTGACTGAATATAGTTGCACACGCGGAACCCGAGGCACCTGGTGAAAGTCAATGGCATCTCTTCAATGACTTTTTGGTGAGATCTGTCAGCACGGAAGAGGCCCTCACCTTCAACACGTCTTGGAAGGTCCCCTCGGTGATTGCATACCAAGTGAAAGACGCCAACAACAAGATCGACATGTCGTGGAAGAAGAACATTGACACATCGATACTATATCAAGATTTCAGGTACGTCTCACCTAGTCATTTCAAATTACGGTACTAACAGGCAAAAGCCCTACTACGGATCCAGAGTCAAAGACGTATCAGGTTCTCAACCCCGAAACTGAAGCACCTGGACCCGAAACCATCATTGCACTCGACACCGAGTTTGTTGCAGTGCGACAGCCAGAAATTGAAATGAACTCGGATGGTGAGAGAGAGACCATTCGACCCATTGTGTATGCTCTCGCTCGAGCGTCAGTCGTGCGCGGACAGGGCGAAGATGAGGGCACACCATTCATCGACGACTATATCTCCATCAGGGAACCAATCGTCGACTATCTCACGTCATACTCTGGTATTACCGAACAGGATCTGGATCCTCGAGTTTCAAAGCACAGCCTTTTGCCCCTGAAGATGGCATACAAGAAGATGTGGATTCTTCTCAATCTTGGATGCAAATTCCTGGGTCACGGTCTGAAGCAGGATTTTCGAGTTATCAACATTCATATCCCCAAATCGCAGATTATCGACACTATCGACCTGTTCTTCCTCAAGTCCCGCCTAAGGAAGCTATCATTAGCGTTCCTCGCGTGGTACCTTTTGAAGGAAGACATCCAGATGGAGACGCACGACTCGATCGAGGATTCTCGGACGGCCCTCAAGCTGTATAAGAAATATCTCGAGTTCCAGGACGCCGGCATCCTCGAGACGATGCTACAAGACATTTACCGTGCAGGTCGGGATGTGAACTTCAAGCCGCCTCGCAAGGATGATTCACACGTGCCGAGGTCGGATACGCCGCCGCCTCTGCCTGCTGACACTACAGAGCCGGTGACGCCAGTGAGGAACATTGGGATCCCGGTCCAGACACCCGGGTCAGCGTTTGGGGGCGGGTCGAGCTGGACCCCTGGGAAGGGATCACCACTACCGTAGGAGGTGGATCGTGGGAGGATCCTAGGGAGTGACGAGGTGGATGGCCATGATTGGTTCTTCTCATATTGAAAGGTGCGGGTGTCCCGTCTTGGAGCTGGGCCCAGTATTGAAGGTCCCAGCAGAAAACAGCTCGAACAGTGCATCAAAGATGAAGCTATGCGTCGGTCTCTGGACTAGGAGAGGTATATACTGACACATGACGCATCAAAATCAAGTTCATTCCAAGTGTCTTATAATGCTCATTACGAGATCAATATGATGTGTGTAAGGGAAGCCGGCTGAGCCCATCTCATCCCGAACACTCCCAAATTCGGGTAACCTGGGGCAAGTTCCTTCCCGAGCAGTTCATCTCGGGATGGGGAAGGAAAGACTGCCTAGGTGCCTGTCCAGCCCAGGCATCGACAATTGGCTTCTTCCTCGAACAGTTCTCTGCCCATCCATCTCCTTCTCCCGTCGTGTTCGAATCGATCACTTCATACAGCACACTCTCCCTCTTTTGTCCATCCTAGCCCATTATCATGCCGACGTAATTCCCCTTTCTTCACCTATAGGCCAGCATTTGCCGAGAATACCTACAAGCATTACATCCAAATACTTGCCTCGATAACATGGACGCCAACGACGACGATGCGACCCGTTATCTTCCCAAGTTCCCCCACATCTTCGCGCCTCCCCCTCAGGCCGAGATCATTCTTTACCCCGAAGCCCTTGAAGCCGGAGGTTCATTGCACGGCAATCCTGGTCATGGAGCCACTCTGACTGCCACCAAGACCACCAAGCCAGGTCCCAACGAGGTGAAGATCGAACCCGCCCCCAAAGAAGCACTCTATTCTGGTCTCATCAGCGATGAAAATGGAAATGCCATGGTCTAGAAGACCAACGCGGAAGCGCCCCCCAAGTCCCCGAAAGTTCAAGCAGTGGAGGGATTGACGTTGGAGGTTTCGGAGGAGCCTACAACTGCAGGTGATTCTCTTCTTCCCACGCCTGGGCCAGAAGACGCACATTCAGATCAGGATATCTCAGACAAAACCACAGAAGAGCTATCCAATATTGCTACGGATTCTCGCGGGCCAGACGTCAGTTTGTACGACGAAGATGACGATCTGCTCCAACAGCCAAAGTCAGACAAGAGTGCCCCAGATGTTAATTCTGCAACTCATGAGAGCCCCGGCCGTCCACCACATGCCCTCACAAAGAGGCATCTCAGGTCAATACCCGACGCAAAACTCTACAACTTGGGCGCCATACCGAATCGGCTGCAAGACGAAGCATCCAAGGCTGCAACTACAGGCAGCGACACCCCAAGACTGGGAGACTTTGATACCGAGTCCATTAGCACATTTGGAGCTCCTGAAGCATCCCGCGAGTCCGAATGCAAAGCCCACGGCGTTTTTGATACACGATCCATTAGCTCAACTTACTGCGTATCTGAAGATGCGGAAGACAGAGCTGGGTCTATTCTGCACAATAAACCACGCGTTTTCCACAGAGCTGAGCGGAGCTCTAGCGACATGATGAATATCGGCTCCGACGTCAGTCAAGACATTGTCAGGAAAGTAAGCGATAGGCTTCAAATGATTCGACACTTGAGGGAGCACCTTCACTTCATCGATGGCAAGGGGAAGCATATCCAAGCAGCGAACGGGCTATACCTAGTAGGTGACGAGGATATCCGCGACATTGTGAGGATTGTGTTGGAAGAGGGTGAGAAGGGAAAGTCAATGGCTGAGACGGAAAGGAAAAATGCCAAAGGTTCGACTAGAAGTCGGTCCCTGCCAACCCTTGACGAGTCCTCAAACGCCTTCGTACCTCAGCCAGGCACATTAGCAGATCCTGCCACCACCATCAGTGTGCCCAAGACATCCTACGCGAGCATCAACTCGACAGACATGAAAGTTCACACCAAGACTCGAGGGGCGGATACAGACACAACAGCCACAGTGGTCTCGCGTCAGAGTGTTGCCGAGATTACCTGGGTCCAGAACTATCCTCCAAATTACGATGAAGCCTCGGGAGGCCATGGTCGAACCGCGTCAGACTGCTTTTCCCCAACTCACGGCCGCTTGCCGTCGTCCTTGGACGATCGTCGACAGAGCCATCCCGCAACGGTCAATAGCGACTTTGTCTTGCGACATTACACCACGTCAAGGAGCACTGCCGAGATCCTAGCAGACATTATGTGCAACAAGAGTTTCGAAAAGCATCAGCGGATAAGTGACGGCACAGTCATCACGTCGTTCCCCAAGCTTTTGTCCCGCCACTGCACGAGCGACTGGCAAAGCCCGCCTCCTGACATTGAAGACTTGAATAGGCATACTTCGTCCACTTTGTACCGCCGGGGTGTCGATGCTCACTGTGGCAATCAATCGGCTAGTTCCTCGGGTTCTCAGGACCTGCCCCTGAAGCCAGGCAATACAGACCGCTTCCTATTTGCTGAGAACCCCTTCTATTCCAAGTCAGATTGTGGAGGTACCGATAGATCCAAGCTGACAACAACTCTGGCTGCAGCAAAGAGGCTCAGTGCTTCGCTCGAGTTGGACTCCGAGAGACGCCGCAGCACTCAGGTAGCTGGCATCACGAACGAGACAGCAGAGGTTCACGGCAGAACGCGGCCCAGTCTAATGGAGAGAATCAGGCAAGGAAGTCACAAGTTTTTCCACCGACATCATTCTCGCAAGTCAAGTGAGGTTCCCGGCGCAGTCACGGAGGAACAAGAAACCCAAGCAAGCAGCGCGCCACGGTCAAGGGACAGCATTGTGATCAAGCATACGCCAGAGCCACCAAAGCCAGATAAAACGGGGATATACGAGGCCTCGACAGGGGCCAGACTTAACGTTCATCGCCAGAGGAAGAACACTTGCTCAGAGGATAACCGGCCGCATGTTTGTGAAGACGATTTCCTGACGCCAAGCTGAGCAGGGTCCCTGGCGTGATGCGTAATGGTCATTGGGCGAGGAAATTGGGCGAGGAAACTTCTTGTTTATGGAAAGTCTGAGACACCTAAAGCCCTAATCTCGATCCTTGAATAGACAATAGACCTCCTAATATCAGACGTTGTGCAGCTTCTTGGCGAACTTGCGACTCCAAGGACCAATACCCCGCACAAAGCGCCTCCATTTCATCGGTGCCAGTATCTTTACACAATAGCCAAAATTGAGAATCAAGGTTGAAGAGTTGAAGGTTATATCTTGCTTGGCCGCTGCATATCTCGGTTCAACTAGGTACAAAGCACACGGCTCCAGCCAGGCACTAAGGCAGCAGAGGTGCCACCGGAGAGTGAGAATGAACAAGTATCAATCAATAGCATCTTGATGTGAGAATGGAACTTGACCCTCAAGGTTCGTTAGTTTTGAGGTTCATACGTTTAATAATTTTTACCATGTTCAATCTTTGTGAGCTTCCTATGGGTGGCTCCACTCGAATTCCAAGCACAATGTTCAACAAGATGGTCAGCAGACCACAAGGTTTAGAAGCATATAGCTGAATGTAAAAGAATTATAATAAATGCCAAGTTATATGTCCGTCACTTTGAAAATGAACAAGTTCTTGCGCGTTTCAGTAGTGAATGGTTATGCATAGGGTAGATCACCAAAGCCATGAAACAAGGAATCCATAATGGAGAGTACAAGCAGGGAATATCTCGTCATCGTCTTGGATTATCGTTGATTAAATACTCTAAACGGCCTTATTGGCCCTCGCCTTGTTCTCCCGATGCCTCTTCTCCTTGGCAGCCGTCTTGCGCCGCTTCATCCAAGACCGGTTCAGGTCGCGTCTGTTATCCCAGAACCAAGCCTGGAAGTCGCTCGAGCCTGGCGCGGGGGCCGCCGCCTCTTGCTCATCGTCGTCCTCATCATGCTCCTGCTCTGCCTCGCGCAGGGCGTCGGCCATGTCGGCGTCCTCGTCCTCCTCGTCGGCCCAGAAGATGCGCATGCGTGAGGGGTGCGCCGTATCTGGCGTAGGCGCTGCGCTTCTAACATTGCGCCACTCGATGTCTTGACGGGTGAAGGGGGTCATGGGGGCAGGCGTGCGTTCAACGTGTTGCTCCTCTTCAATGTCATCGTCGTCGCCGCCGCCTCCAAAGAAGCTGAACGGTTGGGGCTCTTTAGCAGGAGTCTCGGTAGTGTCGCCGTCGGGCTTGGAACGTTTATAGAGGGCCTCAAGCGGGTGGACCTTTGTGGCAGAGGGGGTGATGGGAGGGGGTATCTTGATGGTGAGGCTTCTCGAGGAGCTTGAGGACATGGGTCTTGAGGCGTCGGCTTTGATGGCTGAGAGAGGTGTTGCGTGTTCAGGTCGCTGAGGGGAATCGTCGTCATCATCGTCAGAGGAAGAGTTTTCGGGGGAAGAATCTTGGTCCTTTTGCGGCACTGCCTTGGGCTTCTGTACCTCTTCCTCTTCCTCGTCTTCATCCGAGGACGAACCACTACTGCTAGTGCCGCTGCTGCTCGTGCTGTCGTCGTCCGACTCTTCTACCGGAGGAGGCGTAACCTTCTTTGACTTCTTGGGCGTAGACTTGGCAACCTTCTTTGTCTTGACAGTCTCGACCACATTGCCATCCTCATCCACCCAGCCCTTGCCCTCGGCGTACTCGACTGCCGTCTTGGGCGCGTCCTCGGGCACCGAGTTCTTCAGAAAGCTTGGGAACTTTGTCGTCTTTTCGAACTCGTGGACCGTCACCTCGCGCGACTTGCCCTTCTTCTTGCGCTTCCGGGGCTGGCTGTCCTCCGAGATGTTGGCGACGGCGTTGGGCGGCACCTTTGTCTTGAGCAGGCACTCCTCTTGCTCCGTGTACTTTGACTTTTGCCGCTTCTTCTTCTCCGTGTGCTTGCCGTCCTTCTCCTTCTTGCTCTTCTTCCTCCGCTGGTCGGCCGGTTCTGTCCAGCCTCGCTTAACCTTGCGGTCGGTCAGGGCGACGCCGTCGACGACGTCTCGGTCGCGCTTCCGCTTCCTCGATCCATCTGTGGAGTCCTTTGACTTTTTCTTGCTCTTCTTCTCATCCTCCTTGTCGAGCTCGCCTGTAGGTTCAACTCTCTCTTCGGGACGGGCCTTTTCAATCCTCAGCTTGGTGCCCTTGAGAACGGCGCCATTGAGCTTCTTCTTGATCTTTTCAGCCTCCATGACGGGCAGCTCGACAAAACCGTAGCGGCGCTCGGGGAACGTCTCGATGGTATGGTAGGAGACGTTGCGCGCCTGTGAAGCGACCGAAGCTGGCAGGACGATCTTGAGCAGGTCGGGATCGAGAGGGGAGATGTGTAGGCGCGTAAAGTCGCTAGAAGAGGCCGACGATACCTCGGGGGACATGGCGAACAGGCTCGCTGTCGTGGGTGGTTTGTTGCGACGCAGAAAGCGCCGTGAATTGGTGATGTCGCTTCCAAGGAGAAGGAATGAAAAGGCTTGATTTCCCCTGCGACTGCTAGATAGAGTCTAGACTCGATAAAAAAAAGTGCCAGGGACCAAGGGAGATTTGGGGGCGCTGATTGGCCAGATGGAGCTACGTTGATCCGGGCTCCCAGTAGGTACTTGAAGGTAAAAGCAAAACAACAAAAACAGTCTGGATGATTCAGAAGGGGAAAAAAAGGCTAAATATCCATAAACCTCAAAAATCTACAGGGATTTTCCCTGAAAGAAAAGGATCCAAGAGATTCATGTGTCATCCTGGTAACCGACGTCTCAACTGCCGCTCAGATCTCGACTCGGCTGGCCTGTTACAGATTCGTTGCCTAATGCGGAAAGTAGACCACCAACCTGAAGCACCCCTCAGACAAAGGAACTTGAAAACAGGAAATGTCCTCGGGGCTTGACTCAAACTGGAAACGAGGATCGGATATGGCTGCTGAGCCACTGATATGGAGGCATGTTAATGCTGTCAACTGAGCGACTATGTTGTAGTATGGCCGAGTTTCAGCTGTCAAGCTGCAGAGGCTGGGGATCCTTGAAACCCTCCTGCAACAAACTTGCCGAGGGGAAGAACCGCATCCATTGGGGCGAAGAGCGCTCCCAAGTTGAGTTAGTTCGGACGCCGAGGAACTATCAAGTTCATGGCTATGATACTACCTAGACTAGAGAGAGTTCACCCCCATACAGTGATCACCTCGACAACAACCACGCCCACAGCTCAACATGTGCCCTTAACTACACAAAGTTATCGCGATTGAAGTCGTGTATATTGCTCAATAGTAGGAACTCGGAGGGCTCTCACCCAATGTCGACCCTGGCGGGTCAAGTGTTGGTTGTAAATATTTGCCTTGGCCATGGCTGTGAGTACTTGCAGATTTTTCCCGGGTGCTCAAGGCCTTTCCAAGGTATTACCAAGGATCGGGACAACATAGCATAGAGTTAAAGCTTGTGTCCATCATGATCTTCAAGAAGGGGAAAGAAACGCTTCAAGGGCCGTCATGGTGGTTGGGGGGCTGGAGCCGTCCCTAAGAGCTCAACAGGCTGGCCATGCTTGATTCAGATGTGTGGAATGTGTGAAAGTAGCACACTGAGATGTCCTTGAAATTGCTAAAATGGGGGTTGAGGCTTCGCTGGTGTCGCTGAAAGAGAATGTGGAGGAAGACTGGCCAACGACAGTGAGAGCCTCCCGACTGTCTCGTGTAGAATCCACATTCGCACGAACTCAGTGAATGCGGATAAGTATAATTCCCTACTCCAAGACATTCTCTGCCTAGTATGGTCGTTTCCATCCTGCTCATGAACGACGCTTTCCCTAACGTTGTTGCACCTGGTGCGTCCCACGTCTCAAGGAGACTCGTCAAGCTCGGTGGTGAGACGAACCTTGTCGGGAATGGCATCAAAGCTAGCCCAAGATGAGATACATCTCGGTAAAAAAAAACTTCTAGCACTTGGTATCAAACCCGGGTTTCAATAAGCCTTGGCCTTTACGATGGGGTAAATGGGTGTTTATAAAAGGGCTGGTGATGCCCTCCGGATGGAAATGTTGTAGCACGCCTCATCTTTTCCATTCTTTGAGTTCTCTGGAGAACACTTTTTGTTTAATCTTTTATTTGCTTTCATTCTCTCTCTCTCTCTCTCTCTCCCTCTCGGTCATTTTCGCTATTCGCAATTCATTA
Source organism: Fusarium neocosmosporiellum (assembly GCA_006518225.1). Lineage (NCBI taxonomy): Eukaryota > Fungi > Ascomycota > Sordariomycetes > Hypocreales > Nectriaceae > Fusarium > Fusarium neocosmosporiellum. The sequence goes on along the minus strand of SSHR01000134.1, from coordinate 34,595 downwards.
CAACTCTCGTTGATATGTATTTCCCAGCTCTCGTCCTCCTCGCCGGCAGTGCGCTCGCAGGTATGCACCCCTGGATGCTCCATCTACCGTTCAAGCCAGCTCACAACTCTCAGCGCCGCAACTCGCCAAGCGCCAGAACGCTTGCTTCATAATTGGTTCTCAAGCCCTCCCCGAAGAGACCTCCTCCCTGGCCACCTCTCTCGCTGGCACTGTCACATGCGACACCTCCCAGACAACCATCGACGGCGTCCCGGACGTCTCCTCCGGCGGCGTCACTTTCTCCTCCATCAACTTTGCCACCTCGGGCCAGACGCCCCTCGCTTTCTCTCTCGACCGATTCGCAACGACTACGCCGCTGGCCGACAACGACTTGCAACTGTTCCAAAACGAGCTCAATGTCTATCTTGCAACCGAGGCTGGCATCAGATCCGTCGGGGGAAGCCTCGCCGTCAAGGTCCCCAAGTTCTTCCTCCAGTTTCAGATGGCGCGCATTCAACAGGCTCAGGGCATCGTGTCCGACGTCCCCGGCATGACGGTGGAGCATCAGCTTGGAAAAGTGCTCAAGAACGCGGCTGGAGAGGACCAGGCTCTGCTGGACGAGGTAAACAATTTGGCCGTTACTCTGAACTAGGCATTGCCGAGTCCAGTAATCCTGTATAATACAAAAGCGATGTAGTTTTCCCCCGTTCGCGGCTCGTACAAGTGACATCCAGTCATGATTCTAGAAATACAGCCCATCCGTTAAAACCAGAGAGGAGAAAAATGCAACAAGCGTTCCTAGTCAAAATATGCATCCATCGTGACCCAAGCGCCTAGAAATCGACATCCGTTACGAAGTACCCCGGAACCAAGGCTGGGGGTCCTGCTCCCGCCTGTCGCCACCAATGGCCTTCCACCACACATCCGTGCTCCATCGGATAATGCGCTCGGCCGCGCCTTGAGGGGTCATGGCAGGGCGTACATCCAGGTAGAAGACGGGCTCGCCTGTGACCTCAGGCTCACCAGAGTAGTAATCGATAACATATCGGATCTCCTTCTTCTCGCCGTTGATGTCTCGGGAAACATACCAATCGTGTCGGTCGAAAGGAGGCTCAGTGCTTCAAGTTTGTTAGACAAGATTCTGTGATTTGTCAGGAAAAAACAACTTACCCAAACTTGGAGGGGTAGATCCAGCCCAGGACCTGCATCATGGTGGCCTTGGGAGTCAAGTCCTTGGGCCGGCCCTGGAAGCGGACGAGAGTAGGCTCCGCATCTGCACCATCCCACTGTCGGTCCAATTCCTCATCGAAATGAGCCTCGCCCCTCTTGCAGAGCTGCCATCCCTTGTACAGTCCCTTAGAGAATCGCTGCTCCCAACCAATGATCTCCTGCCATGCGCCCTCGTTCAGAAAGTTGTGCACCGAAACCATGCCTTCAACAGCCGTAATGTCTGTGTCTGTGTATCCCTTGCGCAGGAGCGCATTGTACATTTGCTGAGGGGAGGGGTACTCCCAGTTCCCGTCGCCCGAGCCCTTAGGGATCGTTGATTCATCTCGTGTCGTCGGTAGGGCGAAAGCCTGGTTGGGCGCGGGCTTCTGGGATAGATCGGGGAACATGTAGTTGAGAGGGTTGAGCTGGGAGATCAAGGACTTGGGCTTCTCCTCGGTTTTGGCGGCATGAGGGACGGGGCAGCCTGACGCAGCTGGGGCATCCTGGGGCTTCTGGCACTTGGCGTCGGGGTTGAGCTTGTCGAGAGTCTTCTTGTGCATAGGGCAACCAGACTGAAGGAGAATTAGCGACAAACGGAGAATAGCTGGGGATATGAGCGTACGGGAGGCGCCTTGTCGGCGTTCGCGGGGACGGGCGGATGTCCAATGGGGACATGGACGGTCGCGGGAGCAGCGTCTGCCCAAAACCAACCCATTGCGAAAGACTGTGAAGTAAAAAGGCAGTTGTGATGATAAATGTGAAGAATTAGGTCCCTCAGGGTCTGAGACAAGAACGTCAAAGAGTCGCAAGAAGTGGTTGTCAATGACGAGGATGAAGATTTGGAGATGGTTGAAAAGAATGGACAAATGGGCGAGCAGGAAATTTGCCTGACGTTTTGCGTTATCGCCGCCGCCCATCAAAAAATTCTAGGCGCAAAAGGCAAAGGCAAAGGCAAGAAAGACCGTGCCTTCCCATTTCCGTCCCGGCGCCGGGGGAACCCGCGCGAGATCCTTGCTCCTTCCCAGCGTGGAGCCGGGATGAGGCACGTGTTTTTCCGATTTATTCCCGAGCGCAATCGGAATAGAAGTGCAGGTACGTCACTCGACTCCCCCGACGTCACTTTAGTTGGTTCATGTGTGTCTTTGCGGGCATCCTTGCAAATAAGTCATCGCATCATACTTACAGCGATATTTTTATACCTATTGGCACATGCTATTCACCCCTCGGATGTCGTCCTCCCCGGATATGAAAACATGATATTGTTCGCGTCCCTCCACTTCGATAACCACGTTTTTCCTTTTTCGAGATGAGGGCTGGCTCCTTCGTATGCCGGCTCTTCGTCCGTCCGGGCTTTCGAACATGTCCCAACATCAACATAACACTCCTTAGCCGTCGATTCGTCTCCCAGGGTACCCATCGATATCGACCGATACAGTGGCCGACCGGCAGAACGAGGAGAATAGCTTTGCGCGCATCTGGTGGCGCTGCTGCGCTGGGAACGGCGGCATTTGTTCAACTGTCGCAACAAGAAAATGGGAGCGAAGACGATACAGGAGAGAAGCGCATGCTCGAGGTATCGCGGGCTGAGATCAAAAAGAGCGTGCCTGCCGAGTCTCGCGGTGCCTCAAGCTTGGTGAAGCGCATCACATATCTGCTGGACTTGTTGATAGTCGAGCCCGTCTGCACCGGCATTCGCTTCCTCCAACTTGTCGTCATCTTTGTCCCTGTCATCATCACAGTCCCGGCCATCTGGTTTGGAGGAAGACAACGAGATCGAGATAATGAACGCAGCGGTACGCTCTGGTGGTATGGATTCTTGGTCAATGCCATGGAGCTGGCTGGTCCGGCCTTCATCAAGCTTGGGCAGTGGGCAGCCTCACGAACAGACATCTTCCCCACAGAGATGTGTGAGATCATGTCCAAACTTCACTCCAACGCCCCGGCTCACTCGATGCACGCTACCCGTAAGACGGTTGAGGCTGCCTTTGGTGGCCGTGCCTTTGAGGATATCTTTGACGAGTTTCACGAGAAGCCCCTCGGCGTTGGAGCCATTGCGCAAGTATACAAGGCCAAGTTGAAGCCTGACCTGGCTCGGCCGGACGAGATTGATGCTCGGGATGACCCCTTACACCCGTTGGCGCATAACGTGATGCGCAACGTGGACACTGTGCTCAAGAGCTCGCCTCAAAGAGTGCCCTCGTCCTATGTTGCTGTCAAGGTCTTGCATCCTCATGTTGAGAGAACAGTTCGACGAGATCTCCGCATCATGCACTTCTTTGCTTCCGCACTTAACATCATCCCAACCATTGAGTGGCTCTCGCTACCAGATGAGGTCGCTCAGTTTGGAGAAATGATGAAACTCCAGCTTGACCTGCGCATAGAGGCAGCAAACTTGACTACGTTCCGCAAGAACTTCAAGGAAAGGTCTACGGCTTCGTTCCCTTATCCGTACACAGACTTTACAACGCGCAATGTCTTGATCGAAGAGTTTGCCCAGGGCATTCCGCTAGCGGACTTTATGGAGAATGGCGGCGGCGTCTTTCAACATGATATTGCTGATGAAGGCCTTGACGCTTTCCTTCGCATGCTGCTCCTCGACAATTTTGTTCATGCCGATTTGCATCCCGGAAACATCATGGTCCGCTTCTACCAATCCGCTCACCCGGAGTTGCGTCTGCGGAAAACCATGACCAAGGCTCACCCTGATGAGCAGGAGGATGTTACCGAGCAAGTGCTCGAGCGTCTTCGACCATATAGACACCGAAAGGACCCGGCCGCATGGGAAGCAGAATTGGCCAAGATTGACGCTGAGGGATTTCGACCTCAACTCATCTTCATTGATACGGGACTGGTAACCGAGCTCAACTCGGTGAACCGCACCAACTTCCTCGATCTCTTCCGCGCTGTCGCAGAGTTTGATGGATACAAGGCCGGCCACCTCATGTGCGAGCGCTGCCGGCAGCCCGACGCTGTTCTCGATGAGGAAGTGTTTGCCCTCAAGATGCAGCACCTCGTCCTCGGCGTCAAGAGCCGCACGCTGGCCCTCGGCAACGTCAAGATCGGTGACATTCTGCAGCAGGTGCTCAGCATGGTCCGAAACCATCACGTCCGTCTCGAGGGCGACTTTGTCAACGTTGTCATCAGCATCCTGCTACTCGAGGGCATTGGACGTAGTCTGAACCCCGACGTCGACCTGCTTAGCAGCTCGCTGCCCATCCTGCGCCAGCTCAGTGCCCAGAGCGGCACAGAGATGGCCAAGCATGGTGACTTTTCCATGTTGATGGTGTGGATGGGACTTGAGGCGAGGAGGTTTATGCAGGCCAGCATCGAAGATGTAAGTGATTCTCCTATCATTCCCCTTCGACCCATTGTCTATGTATACACTTATGATTGCTTCAAAATGCTGACTCTCCACAGGTTGAGCGGTGTGTCAAGTACGATCAACTCTCACCCAACGTATAATGTAACAATATAATTTTTATAAACAACCATTCACATGGCACCAATGGGCGTACGGATAGGATCAAGCGTGGTGGGTTTTGCATCCATTGTTGGGGCGTAGGCTCAGAGCTGCATAGAGACATCTAGACGTACACAATCACTTCTCATGTATATCAACTTTTACAACTTGGATATAATCCTCGCTTGCACTGATAATGATAAGAGTACCGAGACAATTTACTCGTATCATGACGTCCAGACATGACGTCGTCTTGGCCAAATCCCTTCTCTAAGTGTCCCCAGTAGTTGTACAGTTTCCCATTACCCCCTCGCGCCGTAACGCCCTCGTATCCCAAAACGTATAAACACGTGCTCGAGCAGAGCACCTTTAACCTCTGCCAACAGCCTGCTCCTCTTCTGCGCCAGCGCCTTGCCCCTCCTCTGGGTTGATATCAAGACTCCTAATCTACGGGACCACAGAGTTCCTAATCTGTGCTCGCACTCAACTCCATCGACTTTTCCCACAGATTCCTTAGCAAGGCTGCTGTGCCGTCCTCCTCTTCGCCGCCCACCAAGCTTGAGCCGCTGAGCCGGTCTGTCAACCTGCCGTCGTCATCACCACCATCATAGCTTGATGCCGCACCGTTCGTCCGCACCGAATTAGGCCGCTTAGGCGTCACGGGCCTTCGAGCATCGGGCATACTGACGTTGCGGGTGTGGTGTCGCATGGTGAGGTCGAGGGATCGCTTTCCGTTAGCAGAGCCGACGCTGGCGGATGGGATACGAAGCGATTTGTCCATTCCCGGGAGACGGTTGAGGCGATCGATAGACCGGGAAATCGGGTTCTGATGTCGACGAACGACGAGGTACTCCATACCGGTGCGCTCCAGAAGCTTGCCGACTCGGGGGTCGCGGCTGTTTGCACCGTCATAGCCGGGCCCTCCGACGCCAATCAACGGGGTGTGACCGACCACACCTCCGACTCCGCCGACCGCTTGTCCCGGCTCAATTACAGAGCTGGCTCTCTGGAGATTCAGCTTCTGCTGTGTCCGTGACGTCTGGGCAGGAGGGCCAGCTGTCCGTCGGGAGGTCTTGGGCGCCAATGCACTGTCATCGACCTCGTCTTTCTGTTGCGGCGCGCTGGTAGGGGCCTCGCGATCTCCCGAGATGCTGGCGATGGACCGAGGTTTTTGAGGAGTATCGTCGAAGCGGTGAAAGTCTCCTCGAGGCGGTCGGTAGAAAGATCCCTCACTGGTCAATCCGGACCCTGCGGCCTCAACAAAGCGCGAGGTAAGCTCATCCTGGTTACTCCCCATAAGAGTACCCGAATCTCGGCCCTCAGCCGAGGCTGGAGCGAAGCGCTGAGGCGCAACCTGCACCAGATCCGCGCTCATCTGAGGCGGAGCTCCGTGTGAGGGAGTGCGCTGCAAGATGCGGGATGTGAGGTAGCCTTTCTGGTGAGATGTGATCCGCTCCGGGCTTGACATGGGAGGCTGCTTAGGCTGATCCTGCTGGCCCGCCTGGGCTGAAGGAACGGGATCGACGGGAGTGATCGGTCGAGAGGTCGCGGTGTGGTCGTCGGGATGATGGACCGAGTGATTGCTGCTGTTGAGGGAGCCCTTGCGGGAGAGATATGGCGAGTTAGACCCACTGGCATCGACCCATTCGTCGTCCTGGCCGTCGTTGCCCAAGTCGAAGTGGACCTGTGACTTCCCACCGGAGGTCTGCGTCTGGTAGACAATGGTGGTGCTTGAGGCGCGCTTCAGCTCCGCGGAACGGTTTCGCTTGCCAATCTCTGTGTGCGAGCGGTTGCGCTTGAGCTTTGAGTGGGAGGGGCTCTTGACGATCCTTGTTTGGGAAGGACTCTTGAAGAGCTTGGTTTGCGAGGAGCTTTTACCGAGCTTTGCCTGCGACGAATTCCTTGTGAGATTGGCTGATGAGGACTCGCGGGACGATAGTTTCGCGTCGCTGGCAGTTCGACGGTGGGAATTGTTGCCCGAGGAGACGTTGCGCTGCGTCTGCTGCTGGTTCTCGTCGGCTGGGGAGGTATGGCGACGGTTCAGCTTGGGCTGTTTGGGAGCGTTCTTTGCGGCGGGCGCGCGAGCGTGGTGCAGGTGGCCGACCGTATGCTGTCGCTGGTGATGTCGGACGTGGTGATGTCGGCGCTGATGTTGATGGTGGACGCCGCTGCTCTCGCTCTGGGAGTCGCTCTCCTGATGGTTGAGGGGAGGCCGTTTTGATTGGCCGCTTGTCGACGATGCGCTGTCGGCGTCCCGCGTGTGAGGCATGATTGCTGGCGGTGCGAGGCAATTCGCTCTCGATTGAGCGGTCTAGATGACTAAATCGGCGTCTTGTGAGATTGTTTCGTCTCTGCTATTGTGAGAATATGTGGTTATGTTCCTCCTGGCTAACCCGACGACCCGAGTGCCCGTTATCATGGGCGCTGAGAGCGGCGCAGGCAGAGAGAATGAATGCGTGATCGGATTGGGAGAGATGAATCGGAGCCGAATCGCGGGCTGTTCTCGGCAAGTGGTAAGCAGGGCCCGGAAACAGCAGAGGAAGTATTGCTATGGCTGTAGCTAAATGTAGCGGCGTTCTCTTTATAACACGAAAGTCGCAGTGATGTCAATGGATCGGCCGAGAGAAGAATCGGTGAGGGTCGAATGCAGTGGAGGGGCGGAGACGACCGGCGATCACTTTTGCGATCTGGGGATCCAATGCGATGCGATGCGATGCGCGTGGGGGTAAAGGATGAAGGAGGAGAGAGGGAGAGGGCGCGTGAGGAAGAAGGGAGGAGAGTCGAGCTTCCCGCGAAGAGGAGAAGCAACTTTTTTTGGTCAAGGAACAATTCCAGACCAGAGCAAGCCCCAGACAAAATGAACAAGCAAAACGGCGCGAGATGAACTAGTGTTGCCGAGACACCGGGCTAGGACTAGTTGGTTGGCGGCTAGGGGCACGTCTCTTTTGGTGGGTTTAGAAATGCGCAATCTAGAGGAGACGAGATTTGGGAGGGGGGAAATAATAGCGAGTCAAGTCTTTTGCGAAATGAATGACTGAGTGGACGAGGGGCTCGTGAGTCGAGCGAGCGATGAGTGTTGAGTGAGCCTACTACAGTGGGGGGGACAGACAGACGTGTCCGTCGCTTGTACAAACCTACACCATCAGCCACAAAGGCAAATACTACTAAAATTGTGTGTTATCTCTGGTTTACATTGAGATCGCTGCTTCAAGATGGTTACTGTAGAAGAAAACACGTCTTAGCAACCCGTTGCATCAGTGTTGAGAGTGGATAGCTCTGAGGATCCGTCTTCTCCCACTGTAAGTGAGCGACACGACACGGACTGCAAGATAAAATTACTTTGGCATTGCAGCTGTTAGCGAACACCTAGGTAGGTGCGTGAGAAAGAATGAGTAAGAAAAGATGGAGTCATTATTATGGGACGTGAACACAAAGTAGACGGAAGCCTGTGACAAGACAAGACAAGACCGTTCGACTATCAGGGACGCGACTGGAATTTTAGGAATCGCCCTGCTGGGCAGGCCAAGCGTAAGCATATGCATGCAACGTACGAATCATCCGGCGGGGGGTCTTGGCCTCTCTCGTGTTTTTGTCAACCGACAGCGCAGCATGGTGCTGGATGCGTGTCCCATCTTGCGTCACTTGCGAGATACACATTGCATTAGCCTGGGGCCCTTGACGGAGCGATCAACTCGGGGCTACCGGAGCACACAAACACAATTCTCATCCCGGGCCGACTGTAGGCGTAACCTGAACATGGCCTCCATGTTGCAATCCGCCGGGAAATTCGAGGACTAGAGTTAGCTTTGTGTTATGTGCTACCAGAACACAAGTGAGAGTGGCCAACTAGCCCAGGATTATACAGCCATAAACCCTGCCTCGGGAGACGTGTATTCGCAAGCCGCGTCCGTCATGTTCAGACGCGAGTTGCGGTTAGGAGGTTTGTAGAGACAAATAGATACAACTTGATCGCAATAGGACGGCACTATGTCTTCTCTAACCTTGAGTACTATACCTTTTATAATACATCGTTATACTTTTATCAAGGAAATATCCTTTCCCATGAGAATAGAAAAGACGGCACAGCACGCTCTCAACCCCAGGATAGCAGCTCCAAGTCCAATTGATCCCAAATAATGCGAATAGATGGTATCGACAGATATTTCTTCATCTGTTAGACTTGAGTGTATGCGAAAGGGTGATTTCAACTGGCCAAGAAGCATACGTCCCGCCTGTTGCTGGGCGACTTGACCGCTTACAGCTGGCAGTCAGTATTCACCTAAAACGGCACGTGACGTGCACATGCAACCACCACATCCGCTGCAAACATTGGATCCTCATTTGCCCAACCAACTCATCGCCGCTCCCACTTAAACTTCGACTTCTCCACCACTACATCCCATATATCCAGCGTCGCATTATACTCCTTCGTCGAATACATACTCTGCAGCCATGTCGCCTTTGTCCGACCTCGAAGATGAAAAGAAGCAATACCAAGAGCAGGTGCGACATCAGCTTTCGCCTCAAATTTGGATCATACTGACTGTTGCCTCTCCAGCTGGACATCGTCCACAGCCAACTACGCGACGACCCCGAGAACGTCGAACTCAAAGCGCTTCAGGAGGAGTTGAACAACTTCATTGATCTCCTCAATGAGAACATTGCTGAGCTCAAGCCCAAGCAGGCGCCCAAGCCAGCTCCCAAGCAGCCGTCCCCGCCACCTGAACCGGAGAAGTGGTCCCGCGAGAACCACCCCGCCTTTAAGAAAGCCACCCCGGCCGAGGAGAAGGAGGACACCCCCGTCCACTACCAGGTCAACGACACAGTGTTGGCGAAATGGGTCACCGGTGACAAGGCATTCTACCCGGCGCGTATTACATCCATCACAGGGTCCTCGACAGACCCCATCTACATTGTCAAGTTCAAGACGTATGATAACACAGAGACCCTGCGATCTCGAGATATCCGGCCTGTCTCGAATAAGCGAAAGGCAGACGGTACCCCATCGTCATCGGCCCCCGCGACTCCCCCTACCCCCGGATTGGTGACGTCGGCCGGCGCGACAGTGTATCCTGAAGCGAAGAGAGAAGCGGAGCACAGCGGCGATGTGAAGCCTCCCAAGGCTAAGAAGCTCAAGGCGAAGAAGGAGCTCGAGAAGAACAAGAATAAGTGGCAAGAATTCAGCGCCAAATCCAAGTTCGGAAAGGCTCACAAAAAGGAGAGCATGTTCCGAACTCCCGAGGGTGTTAACGGTAGAGGTAAGCACACCGTATTGACTTATGAATGCAGATGCTGACTTTTCTACCAGTTGGTTTCACAGGCTCTGGCCAGACCATGCGAAAAGACCCAACTCGAAGCCGTCATGTCTACCAAATGAACGATGATCTGGACTAATGAGCATTCTCTCTTAGCAGGGCATTACCGCGATATCAAATTGGCGTGCAGAGGGCGTTTGGAAGTCTCGGGAGCTATTGCTTTGTTTGGTAACATGCCTTGCATTTGATCGTGGCAGAGGCTAACGTCTTATCTTTGCTGGCGTTTTAACCCAGTTGTCTTTTTTCAGAATCCAAGCACATAGGAGAGCTGCGGCCTGAATGGGCCAGCCGAGGTCAATTGAATACCTGCCTCATGGCGTACTTTGCTGTCTTGTAGTTGAGTGCATACTAAACTGATACAGCAGGGGCCGAGCTAGTTGCTATTGTGGACCCTTGTTGTCCATTATCCTACACGTCGGCCAAGTGAAGTGGGCATCTAGTTGCTACTGAGGTTGATCTTGGGACAGATGTCCTGAGCGATCTTCAGGAAGGCGTTTGCCCTCTCACTTGTTGGCTCAGCGACCACGGTTGGCTTTCCTCGATCGCCATCGTCTCCAATGTTGGGATGTAATGGAATATCGCCAAGGAAGTCGATCTGGTGCTCCTGGCACAGCTTCTCTACTCTGGCATTGGACCCAAAGATGTGTGTCTCTCCGTGGCAGTGAGGGCACTGGAATAGGGACATGTTCTGCACCAGGCCGAGAATGTTGACGTCGACTGTTTTGAACATGTTGATGCCTTTGACGGCGTCTTTGGTTGCTAGGGTGTGAGGCGTAGTGACAATGACGGAACCTGCGTAGCGTCAGCAAAAGTTGATGGAATATGTCGTAGGCACATACCATCTAGTATGACTTGCTGTGTGATGGTCAACTGTGTATCTCCAGTCCCTGGCGGCAGGTCGAGGACCAGAATATCAAGACCGCCCCAGTCGACTTCATGAAGGAGCTGCTGGATTGCCTTCATCACCATGGGGCCTCGCCACACAACAGGGGCGTTCTCGCCGACCAGATAGCCCATTGACATGGTCTTGACGCCATAGTTTGTGAGAGGAATCAACTGGTTCTCTACAGAGTTGTCAGCGCTTCAAGCAACCAGCTTCAGATCTCGGCGAGACTGACTGCTGGATAACCTAGGCTCCCCTGAAAGATCAAACAGAGTGGGGATTGACGGGCCAAAGATGTCAGTGTCGAGGATACCGGCGCGGTAACCGAGACGGGCAAAAGCGAGAGACAAGTTTGCTATCAATGCATTAACATGGTTATGTATGAATACGATATGAGTTGATGTACCTGCAACTGTGCTTTTACCTACACCACCTTTGGCGGATGACACTGCAATTACTTTCTCGACGCCAGCTATGTTGCGCCTTTGAGGACGTCGAGGCCAGTTCGGAGGCGTACCGGACCGGGGGAGACCCTGCCATTGGTTAGGAAAAGGGTGATGGTTTTGTAAAAATAGGTCAGAGCATTTTACCAAGGGATTCTCATGCTGGAGAGCCCGAAGGGTCTGAAAGAGGCGAGCAGAAGTCGGACGCATCTTGTGAGGACTAGAGTGTAGTCGAGTTGAGCTGAAATGAGACGCCAAGCCTCGGCCCTAGAGGAATCAACCTCTGTTTAGAGCTTCTTTGACTATACAAATAGGAAAGAGACTGGAATTCAGACTCGAAGCATCTTGTTCAAGCCAGAGTCGATAGCATCCAATATTGGGTCTAACTGGGGCTTGCTCAATTGAACTTGAGTTAGCGGCCCTCGGCGCTATCACTCATTGCCGGTGCCACTATTATTACTGAGCTGCGACAATTCTGCCACCCACCACCGCCTAAAAGTTCAAGACCATCCTAGAAAATTTCCAACCTACGTGGGGGCCGCTACTATTGGTAGGAGAGCTTTGCATCTGATCCAAGACAGGTTTTGTCAAGATACATATCGACAATGGCCAAGGCAAAGGGTCGCGCAAAGCAGTTCGAGGACTTGGACGAGCATATCGCCAAGGGTACGTAACTCAATTTCTCATGCGCCACGTTGCGCAAGGTTTCTAACTCTTGTCAAGACTACGATCCTGAAGCCAATGTCGATGCGAGCGAGCACGGCAGCGACAGCGAAGCGAGCGATGACGAGAACGCTGGCACAGAGCACTATGTCTCGGTGGGGAAGAGCAAGCTGAGGCAAAAGGAGGGCGTGTCGCTCGGTCCCAAGTACCAAGGCTCGCGCGTGTCGAGGGCAGCGCTGGAGCAGGAGAGCGAGTCCGACGACGAGGGAGATGAGGATGAGGATGAGGACGACGAAGAATTCGACGATCCTGAGACTGCCGACTTGGAACGCGACGAGGCTGAGGCCAACGACTCCGAGATCTCCAGCGACAACGCCCTCGGTGAGAGCGACGAGGAGCGCTTCCAGGACTTTACCTTCCGAGGGAGCTCGAAACCCAAGAAGCCAGTGAGCAAGTCCAAGAGGGCCACTGCTGCCGACTTCATGTCTTCCTCCGACGAGGGAGGCGAGGGTGGCGCCGACGTGGATGAGGACGAAGACGAGATGAGCGGCGTGGAACTCGAGGAGTCTGACTCGGAAGAGGATGACATGGATGATGGCCTCGACGCTCTTGTCAACGGTGTTGGAGATTCAGATGATGAGTCTGAAGAGGACGACGACGAGGATGAAGAAGCCAGTGATGATGAAGAGGAAAGTGATGATGAGGATGAGAAGGAGACAAAGGCGAAGAGCGTAAAGCCCGCCATGGCAGCCTTCTCAAACCGCGCCGACGTCGACAAGGGTCTTGCCATTCGAGAACAGCGCAAGATCTACGACGGTCTCCTCAACCTCCGAATCCGTCTACAAAAGGCCCTCATCGCCGCCAACACCTTTGCAGCCATCGAGGACAGCCCCGAACCCGAGTCTGAGCCCTACGAGGCGGCTGAGGAGGCTGCTATCAAGCTGTTGAACACCATCAGTAGCCTCAAGGATAACTTTGGCTCGTCTCGGGCTGGTGATAAGCGCAAGCGCGAGCTGGACGCCTCGATGACGACCCAGGAGATTTGGGAGCAGATGCAGGCTGAAGAGGAGCGGGCCATCAAGGTCAGAGAGGCCGGTCTCGACAAGTGGTCGCGCAAGGTTCAATCCGTCAACTTCACAGGAGACGCACTCAAGTCGCGAAAGGAGACGCTCGTCACCGCGCTCCAGGAGCAGCTCTTGAACCCCGACAACCGCCTCGCCAAGCGCTCCCGCGTTCCTCGATCATGCGCGCCCGCGCAGGCGGCCAACGGCGTGACGCAGGACGACGGCATCTACGACGACGCCGACTTTTACCAGATGCTCCTAAAGGAGCTCGTGGACCAGCGCACGGTAGACGGGTCCTCGGCGTCGGCGGGCGCGGTGCCGACGGTGATGCTCACGGCGGCCAAGGAGGTCAAGACGCGCAAGAACGTGGACCGCAAGGCGAGCAAGGGCCGCAAGATGCGCTTCACGGTGCACGAGAAGCTGCAGAACTTTATGGCACCCGAGGACCGGCGAGCGTGGGAGCAGGAGGCCATTGATCGCTTCTTTGGCACGCTGTTTGGGCGCAAGATGGAGCTCAACGAGGACGAGAGCGATGATGATGACATGGAGGTTGACGCTGAGGAGGCGAGCTTGAGGTTGTTTAGAAGCTAGACTGTGTACATGGATAACTAGTGGCATGGAGTTCTTTTTTTGAGTATTTATCCCAAATACCAGGTATAGAGAAACATGGTTAATAAAATCGAGTGAACTCCTAGATGCACCACGGGTCCTCCTAGCGTCCTCCTCGTCTCAGGCGTATCCCCCTCCAAGGCGCGTCCGCTCAGACGGGTGTAAGCGCGGTAACAAGGCCAGACATGCCAGAAAGCAAAAGCGAGGGCGACTTGGCGGCTGACGTCGTCGAAAGATCGGCGGGCGAATATGAGGGCGATGAGGTTGGACGTGAGGAGCAGGCCGCCCAGAGACTGGAGGAGAAGGGTGGCTGAAGGCGTGAGAGGTTGGAGATGAGAGGATGGACACAAGACGAATGATAGGGCGGCTGGTGTTTCCGTGAGTGCGTGGATGGCGAAGGGGATTGTAGACATGATTGAAGCTGTTGTTGTTGTGTTGGTGATGGGGAAATGTGTGTCATGTTGAAGGGGGAGATTTTTAAGTTGGCGGCGGGAGGGGGGAAGTTTGCTTAGAGTCACGGTCATCATAGTTGAGGCTGGCATTGCCTCATATCTGTACAATTTTTTTTTAAGTTGTGAAATTTATCAAATGCCTGAAATCTATCCGACATATTTTCCTGGTCGCTACTGTGATGGATGGGTTACAGTTTCAGCTTTGCCAGAGGTTATCTGAGGTACGAGTCGATGCTCCAAAGCAGTCTCCAAAGAAACGCACCCTACACAATCTTTGGCATAGAATTTTCAAGGATGAGCCAATGGCCTTTCTTTTTTTTTTTTTTTTTTTGGTTCTAGTATGGATATCAAGCAGAATTGTAGAGCAGTCAATTTGAGTGTTGAGGGATATCTAATCCTCGCCTCGAGACCCTGTCTGGGGTAGTACAGGCCGTCTCAGGTTTCTGCTTCGAGTTTCAGAGCAGTGCCCTGTTCAACCGTTGCTACCATTTTATAGCTAAATTCATATTAAACTGCCACTAGGGATCTGCCACTACGCTCATTCTTGAGCCTCTGGCTATAGCTAAATCTTGTGCGTTTTGTCGTCTTCGCCAATATCTGAACCTATGTCAAGTTATCCCTCTTTCATCTTCGAATCATCTCCACACACAACCGACGCTTAGGAAATAGGTCTATAGCTTGCATACCTACTACAGCCCCTGAAAAAGAGGCGAAGCCTGATCTATCTGACTGTAAATTGCCAGCCACACTGAGCCCTCATCACTTACACGCGTCCCATGCATCCTCACCTTCAGCCTTACGAGGTCACACACCCCCCGGCCGCTTGATTCGCCCCGTCGGCGCAACTGACCCGGCATCGGGACAACGCTTCGACGGGATGACGTCGCCTCTCATCGGGAAGCTGCACTGCCGTGAACCAGAAGAAGTCCAGTTCTCCGTCTATCGTGGGCGGCCGCCCGTGACCGGGGTGAGGAAGGGCTGAGCCACAATCCTGGCGCCCAGATAGTCCGCTTCAGGTCTAGCCAGGTCCCCGTTTCCGGCAGATAGTCCCGAGGTGCTGTTGCGAGAAAGGAGAAAGGGAAAAAATCTCACGATATTTGTTTACTTAACGAAAAAAAAATTAAGTGCAGATAGTTCCATTGGCGAGATCTTGGGTGAGAGGGACCCTGTGACTAGACTCCAAAGATGGTTGATGCAGCGCCAAGGCGGACACTAGCTCCCCCCATCATGAACGGGTAGCTACCATGCATCACCAAGGCTGTTTTCTGCTACAACCCCGCGAGACACTTGTAACATGGCGAAACCGAACACGCAGGCCGAGATAAGGGTCAAGACCTGAGGCCGTGTATTTAAAAGGGAATTCCATGCCCTGAATGTTTGTGTCTCTCACCGCTTGGTGTCACAAGCAGCTGGATATCACTGTCTGCAGTTCCCCTCACCTACCTGATCGACGATACAGGTACCCGAGATATTCCCACGTTGCCCTGCAACCAGCTTCGCCGCTGCATTCATCATACCGTTGGAAACCTTCTCTTCCTTTCCAATCTCGTTGTCTCTCCTTCTCCCCGTCTCGTCACGATCGCCATTGAATCTTCTTCCCCTCACTTCCACCCCTGTCCGTACAAGTAGCCCCCAGGTCTGGCGTCGAGATAGCGTCATCGATGTTGTCTCGGATTCATCCCCCACGCACAAACACGACAAGATAGGATAGCGACGATTCGAGGCGTCAACGATATTTCCCATCTTCACAGAGGACTCAATTGGCCTCGCTCGAGTCCGTCCAGTCTCGATTCGGTCACGTATAGTGGCTTTCTTCTTACCGTTCAGCGTCTCCTCCAATCTTTCACCCTCTCAACCAAACAATCTGTTGGGGAAATAAAATCCCGACAGCTTCAGCCATGGCAGCACCCAGCACATTTGGGGAGCTGGGCCTCTCCATCATTGGCATCGGCACTGAATACCCCCCTTATATGCTGGAGCATACTTGCCTCGATATTCTCAGCGAGAGGTTTTACCCAGATACACCATCGTAAGTGCTTGACGCGGCAATATGCGCCATCCTTGCTGACCACGCACGCAATCTTAGCATGAGAAAAGTCCTTGGAATCAACAAATACACGGGCATTGAAACGCGATCTTCCATCGGACTCCCAGACCACCCGGCAGTCAACCAGAAAAATGCGCCATCGATATCAGAACTTCACCAGCTCTTCCATTCTGACGGTGTCCCCCTGGCCATACGCGCCGCTCGCAAGGCCATCGCCGAGGCCAAAATCGATACCCGCTTCATAACCCACATCGTCGCCACGACCTGCACAGACAGCGCCAACCCGGGCTTCGACCACTTTGTGGCAAAGGGGCTGGACATTACCCATGGAGTCGAGAAGGTTCTGTTACATGGCGTCGGCTGCAGTGGTGGATTGGCCACCCTCCGTACAGGCGCGAATCTGGTCCTGGGACATAGAGCTCGAGGCTTGCCCGCTCGTGTCTTGTGCGTCGCACTAGAGGTCAGCACTACCATGGTGCGAAGTGAGTTGGATAGCATCAATGAGCTGCAGGAAACGAGGATAGGTGCATGTCTCTTTTCTGACTGTGCCAGTGCTGTTATTCTGAGCAATGGCATTGGTGAGCCCGCCGAGTCTGTCTATGACCTGCTAGGCTGGGACCATAGGGTAATACCAGACACCGAGCATGACCTGGGATTCGACGTCGACCCTGTTGGTACGTTATTGAGAAGTACTGCCACCATATTGCATCATGATACTGACCCTGAGACAGGCTGGAAAGTCATACTGACTCCACGGGTCCCAAAGCTCGCAGGGGCTGCAATTGCACCTGCATTCAACGACCTTAAGGCCTCGCTGCCGCGTTTGCCTCCAGATTACCAGAGTGCCGCCGACTTTGACTGGGCCATGCACCCTGGTGGTGCTACCATCCTCACCGGTGCCGAGCAAGCCATGAATATCACCCCGGAACATATGAGAGCAAGCTACGACACCTACATCAACCATGGAAACTCCAGCTCTGCCACCATCTTCAGCGTCATGGACCGCCTGCGTTCCAAGGACATGGATGCCATGAGTCCCGATGGCCGCCTGCGTGAGTATGTCGTGGGATGTGCCTTTGGACCTGGGATATCTGTCGAGATGTGTATGCTGAAGCGTAATCTCGGCCTTGGCTCAAGTATCGTCGGCCTACAAACTCCACCACGAACACCCCCCGAAACGGAGAACGAGCCAAGTGAGGTCGGAGACGGCGAGTGGGGCCCCGAGATGAGCGGGTCTTCGGACGGGAAGGATGCAGTGATCGAGTCGTCCCGCGATCAGGACGCGGCGTTTGTAGCGAAAGCATTGGAGCATCTAGACCTGGATTAGAGAGAGATTGGGTTGCATTGAAGGATGTGTTGAGGCCGCTGAGTAATTCTGTTCCTAGAGATATAACAAGGAAAGGATATAGCCATGGCGAGGCTTTAGGTCCACGCCGGTCGTTGACGATTTTCGACACCCATTTTGAACGCTGTTTCTATCATGGTTGCTAGATGTGATTTGGCTAATACGATGGCACGCTTGTCGAATTGAAAGGCATGGCCATGCCTCTCGTATCGGGATTCATCAAAGCAATTGGTGCTTGGCGAGAAGAGGAGTCATTGTGCCCCCTTACATTCCATCGTGCGTGTCGACTTGGCGGTCAAGATCTACCACTTGACTCTAGACATGCGCGTCCTGTCTGCCGATGGGAGATGAGTTGTGGCTAAGCTTTTTAGCTTGGTCGAGAACCGAGTCCGAAGAAATGATATGATGCGCTGGGGGGGAAGAAACTCTTGCCTGCCGGCTCACTGGCTCGCTCGTCTATGTACGGCATGCCTGGGCACACAAGGCATAATCAAGACCGCACTCGCCAGCCGGCAACTACCGCATTGCCAAGGACATGGAGTAGGTATGGAGCCTATTAGTCGGTGTTTATCATGAGGAGTATCATGGTTTTGGCTCGAAAAATAGTCCCTTCGTAAATCGGGGAACCAGTTATGTGTCGGACGTGTCAATGTCCCGACCCGCTTGGCTAGGCTAGGCTGCCCCTCAGCATCATCGCGTGGCTTCTGGCTTTTTTTTCGTGCCGCCCGTTTCTTAACGCCGGCCACTAGAGAGCGCGCCGGCCGCTGTTTAGCGGTGATAAACAGGTGCCAGTCGAGGCAAAAAACCAACGAAAGCAAGGCCAGGAGACGTCAAGTGGGAAAAGGCGTGGGTGACAAGAAACGGGGCGAAATTGCCAAGAGCTCCTTAGATCAGCCTTGTGAGTAAGTTGACAGGGGACCAAGCCAGGGGTTTGACTCTCGCGGGTCGAGCTGAATAGCAAAAGGGTAAAACAAGAGGATGATCGTTGGGCTGAGACGTTAGGGCCCTGAAAACACACCATTCTGACGGAGGAGAGATCGTATAGACGTCATCTCAGCAGAGACACGAATATGAGAATGTCGTTTTGGCGGGAGATCTGCATCTTCATCATCTAGAAACCGAGGTTAGTGGAGATCTCGCTAAAGCATTGTACGCGGATATACATGAATAAGTGGGGAGAAATGCACCCTTGAAGGGAGTCATCCATCGTGTCTCTGGCTGAATCTTTCTACATAGTAGCCACCATGGCGAGTAAATGGGACAGCTGGGCTCTGAAAGAAGGACAGAACAGCACCACACGACCACCAAACAAAAACGAGGGTCCGATACGAGATCTTGAACAAGATTAGCTCCCGACGAGGACCCAAAGGCCAGGAAGAGGGAGACGGAGTTGTCGAACCCACCAATGTTCTGGCTGCTCGAGAGCGCAACGAGTGGACTGCTGGAGATTGGCCCTTTCGTGTTGGGCTTTTTTTTGCTTTTGGGTCCTGCATATAAAGTTACCATGTGGATGGGATGGCCATTCACCTCGTGGCACCAGCATGGGGGCTGATAATAAGCAAGGCCTGAGTCCCCACGACTCCGCGCCTCTTGACAATGAAGGTTGAAGTAAGAGCCAGGATTCAAAGCTTTGACACAACAAGGAACCAGGAAGTCTTGGTCTTCAAACTCAGGGGATCTTGGAAGCCACCACCGCATCAGAGCGACGAGGGCCAATCAGGCGTCGAGGTGAAGCGAGAGGCTGTCCCGAAAGAGGAATTCGTCTAAAACAGCGCCCTGTGGTTTGCGGTTTGGCAGCAAGGCCCACTCCCACCAGAGGGAGATGCCGCGGCGTCGGGTTGATATCCCACGGACGGTTAATGGGAAGCGCGGCAGACGATTGGAACTTGGCTCGAAAACAGCAGATCTAGAGTCGTATGCGAGATGGGGAGGCGGCTTCGGAGGTTTCAAAGTTTGAGTCAATGGGGATCCGCGATGCACGGCCCGCATGGTGGTTGTGTTGGTCATGGCTTCCGGGAGAAGCATCAAGCTTGGAACTCCAGAAGCTTGATAGACGTTGCCCCTTGCTGTCGTCGCCTCGCAACAGATGTGAGATCTCCCTACTCCTCCACAAAGTGACAGATGCGCAACAGTAATCAAAGAAGCAAATTATGCCCCATCTGAGCATTGTGTGTTGTGTGCGGCGCCCAGGATGTCCCACGATAGGCAGGCTCGGCGTGTAGGGTGCGATGCCGGACCGCCCGGAGAGGCCCAGTTGACATCATGGTGGCCTGAAGAGTGAGAATTGCCCTCCTGATCGGGCAACCGGGGTGGGAGACCACGAGGAGAGGGGCTGGCTTTCGACGGCACCCAGGGAGGGCGTGAAATTCGCTGTAGGAGATGAATGTTTCCGACACTGGGCGTGAGGCGCGCGAACGAGGTACGAAGTACTAAGGTATGTATAGTCAGTACGGAGTAGGCAAGGCAGAGAGCAAGGGCGCGAGCGCGGACGTGGGATAGGTGGCTGCTGCTGAAGTAGAGAGCAGAATGAGTTTCATGATCTCTAGCTCCCTTTTGTTGTTTAAGTTGGACAACATCCCCATCCGTGACCGCGTCCCCAACACCCCCATACCACACCATTCCCCAGGATATGCCGCTCACATTCCGCGGTCTGAAAGAGAGCAGCGGTGACATGCGCAGATGCGACAGAGTTCGGACTGGACGGGAAACGGGTTGATCGACCAGACGGGTAACGTGCGGTTACGTTTACGCGGGCATTGATCATCCGCAGGAATCGACATTCTTGACATCCATCGCAGTACCGACAGATTGGGATCTTTCTGCCGAGATTTGGTGCCAACGCTGCGACAGGAGGACAGGATACTCGAGACAAGGTCCACGAAAAACAGGAGAGGAGCGGAAGAGGCGCAAAAGCGCAGGGCTTTGAATAAGCCACCAGCAGCCAACCGTCGTCACCCATCAACAACCACCTATCATTTGTCAACATCGGAACGATAGAAACAAACAGCCAAGCAACAGCAACGTCGCACAGCATCCATACTCATCATTCCAAAACTCCGAATCGACTCCTTCACTGCCCGCCGTTGTCCGCGTCTGGCCGCTGAAACAGCCCGAGCTCGGCTCAGAAGACAGCGCAACCAAGCTGGTGGGTTCGGGCGTCCGCGGACTCCCTGTCAGATCCGCTCCAGAGTTTTGGGTCGCACGTACCACGCCTCGGTACATCTCCACACGAGCGAATCTGGTTCGCTGCGGCGGGGGTTCCTCTTACTGGCTGGACTACCAATTCCTTGGCATTGTCGATTTGAGGATCGCTCAGAGAGAGTGTCGAGAACCGGGCTGAGGCTTGGAGTGGTGAAGGGAAAGACGGAGAAAAGGCAAAGTAGGTCGGAGAAAAAGGTCGGCAACCCTGGAGGACTATTATCCCGTGTTCGGGGTGGGAGGCGTGGGTGAGGGAGAGGGGGAGGAGCCTGGGCAGGAGCTAGGAACGGCAGGCGCAGGTGCGATCGGGATCCCAACTCCAGCAACAGCCGGCGCTATCCAGGCTGCCAGGCCCAAACACTGATACTGACTCTTGAGGCAGGTACTGGGAGATACCCCGGTCACGTGGCGACAGGCCAGGCCAATCCCGGCATCCGCAGCGGCGAGGGTAACACCTGGCGCAATTCCCAGCGGGCTGCGGACCCGGCAATAATGCCTTATGATGGGGGGCAATTCGTGCCAGCAGGACCAGGACCAGCGTCCACTCCTATTCCATTAGCCGTGCCCGTCGTCCCCGGTCACTCTCACATCCACGCTCATCATCCGCACGCGCTTCCCACACATCCGCATCACGCCCACGTCCACGCTCGCGCTCACGCCTCGGCCGGTGGCCCTTTCGGCACGATGGAGCAGATTGAGACGCAGGCAAGCGACCTGAGGTTCCTCGCCCAGGTCCCCGTCCTGAATGCGACCCCGACCCCGTCCTCCGGCCTCGGCCCCGGAGTTGGATCAGGCGGAACTCCCGGCGGCACCCCCGGCGTCGGCGTGGGTGCTTCCGCCGCGGCGGCTGCTGGCTACGACACGACGCCGCAACCACATACACAGGCGAGCCCAGGTTCCGCCTCTGTCGGAGAAAATTCCGCCCCAAGCGTGAGTACGTCCAACGCAAACAAGCGGAAGTCGCTTGATGATGGATCTACTGCAGCGGGCAAGCAGACAAGAAGCAAGAGGAATCGGGTGAGTTGTCCTTTATTTCTTTGTGTCAGTTCCAGGTCGCCATGAAGCCAGAGTGATGAGATGTGATGACAAGATATGGATGAGTGAGATGAGATGAGATGGGGCAGACAGCATGTGAGAGACACACGCACAGTAGCTTCAGTGGACACATCGTCGACCTGTTGTACTACCTACGCTGATGTTGACCTGTATGGCTGGTGTTTTCACAGCCTGGTGTGACTTGATACCACTCCATCATCTTCGTCCATAAAATGTCATGCCATCTCATGTCGTCTTGTCGCATGGCCGACATCGACGCCTCTTGACAATCAAAACACTTTGCTAACCCTCTTTTCCTCTCGTCGGCATAGTATATATCAATAGCTTGGTTAGTACACTCTCGTCTCAACATCTCCTTCTCTCCTGTTGAGGCGCTCTACGCTTTGACACTGGGCTTGTGCCAACAAGCCATGCAAGCAGAAGCAAACATCTTGCTGACCAATTACTCGTAGCAATGAGTGCAAACGCCGAAAAATAAAATGTAATGGAGAAACGCCTTGCCAGCGATGCGGCAATCTCAACCTCGCATGCCTATACGCCCCAAACTGCTGCTCCAACAACTTCAAGGACTCGGAAGACTTCAAGCAAGTCACCGCCCAGATCGGTCGTCTCCAGGATGAGGTTGTTTGGCTGCATCAAGCCGTCAAAGTTCTTCAATCTGAATCAACACGCCTCGCCTCCCTTAGCGATCGTCCCATGGCTCTGGGCACCTCAACTGTCGCCCCCTCACCCTCACAAAGTTCGAGTTCACTAAATCGGCATGACGGACTCAATTCCAAGTACGGTTCATTCCGTGGTCCAACCAGCATGGCTTATAGTCTAGACGTTGCCAACAATACCATCAACAATATGGGCTACAGAGGCATCTCAGACGGGGACGAGAATGCCCACCATAACGAGGGTCTGGGCATGCCGCTGTCTCGCCCCTTGGATCCAATCCATGACTTCGACAAGGACGAGATGGTCCGGTTATGCCGACTACATGAGGAGGAAATCGGCATCATGTATCCGGTCCTGAACGTGCAAAACGTTATATCACATGCCAAGACTATTGCGCCTTTCCTGGAAACAATGCGACATCAGAATCCTAGGGAACTAATCAACGATGAGAAGACCCTCCAACTCAAGATTATCATGTGCTGTGCCCTAGTCGTGGAGGAGCATGGACACAGTGATAAAGCAATGCGGCTGTATGACAGCATGGAGTCGGTGCTGAACCGCAAGCTCATGGCCGAGGCTGCAGATGTTGCCACACTACCGCTGCTGGCTCTCGTCGCCGGCTACCGATTTTTATCCAATGATGAAGTCCTGGCGTGGCGTGTGATGGGCCAGGTCGCACGATTATGCCTGGAACTCGGCATCCACCAGAGGACGGGCCTGTTGAAGGTCCAGGATGAGGAGGAGCGCAAGAATGCCCTGACGAGCTTCTGGTCAGCATATGTCTTGGATCGACGCTGGGCTTTTGGAACCGGGCTCCCCTATGTGGTTCAAGACGAGGAGATTGACTCACAACTCCCCTTCCCGGTCAGTAACGCGTGTCTACTCCAGGTGTTTGACTAACGGCATTGTAGGATGAGTATCCATATCTTGTCGCCATGATCACCTACTCTCGGATAGGGGCAAAGGTTTGGCGCCAGGTTTCACATTTCGGGCCAGTTCTGGCACGCGACTTGCGATCAGAGGAGCTGGAAAGTGTGGACCAAGAGCTTCTGCAGTGGTACGAACAGATTCCCGAAGAGGTCAAGGTTCGCAACTGGGACAAGGAGAAGCAAATAACGTCGACGCCATCATATAACCTTCAGCGCCTGAGGATCTGGACATATCTACGGCTCAACCAGGTAAGTTGGAAGAGTAGAGTAAAAGTCCACGTCGCTGACAGTTATAGATGCGAATCTGGCTATATACGCCGGTGCTACATAGCGCAACAAGCATCATGGCACATCCGTCGCAATCAGAGCGCGTGGTCGACATCGCCAAGGATACGATTCGATATCTTAACCACCTAAATAACACGACCAATCTCTACCGTCGAGTTCAGGTCTTTTACCACCAATTCCTGACCTCGGCGATCGCAGTCGTTTTCCTTGCCTCGGTTCATGCCCCAGTCAGGTTCAGCGCCACCTGCAGAGAGGAGTTTTACATGGCGCTAGAGTTGGTCAAGGACCTTTCTGCCAAGAGCTGGGCATCGCAACGGCTCTGGCGAACAATTCGTTCACTCAAGGACGTCGCACCGCGGTTTGGGTTGGATTCGGAGGACGACCCCCAGTCCACGGCAGCATTGGGGATGATAGGGCTTGCGCGCGGCCAGCAACAGCAGCAGCAGCCGTTTCGCAAGCCGTCAGTGCCGGGCCAACAATCACAGGCGGCAACACCGGACTCGGTGGCCCAGAACGGGACCAGGATCGGGGCCGAGATGTCGAGGATGTTTGAGGGATACGTTGGTTTGAATGGGTTCCAGTACAATGGGAACGAGGAGCAGCAGCAAGGGCCGGGGTCAAATACTGACATGTCAGCGCCTGAGACGCCAGGGGGCATGTACGGAGCTGATGGGACTGTTTTTCCCCATTTCAGAGAAATGTACTAGCGAACTCTATTAGGGGCTTGGGCAAGGTGTGGGAGCATAAATGATATCCTCTGTATTGTTCGGCATGGAATGGCTCCCAGGTTGAGAGGACTTGGAGCATTTGAAAACGCGCTGGAAATGGCCAGCATAGATTCCCCAATTACTGGCGGCATTAAAGTGAATAAGTATGGAGATACTCCCTCGCATGTTGGTGAAATACATTCAGGGTGCAATCTTGACCTGGTCAAGTTCCTCCGTCGTGATCGACTCGGGGTAACATCATGTCCGATTGAGACACCCGACGTCGCACTTGCGTCGTTTGAGGCTTGGACAACTTCAACCTTGCAAGCCATCAACACCGAGTATGACTCTTCTCAGCATCACGACGCAGAAAATACTGCTTCTAATAGCCGTGATCGTTACAATCCTGCTGGTGAGAGAAAGGAGAAGGCCCAAGATCACACGCAATGGGGAGCCTCTCAGGTTCGTAACATGACCTACGTCAACCACTCCATGTTTCATCCCCTCCATTCACTGTTTCCCCTCGCCTCAACGGGCGTCAGACTCACCATCTTGCCAGGAAACCTCCCAACACACTCCCCATTGTAGGGAATGGAATTCTCTTCCTGCAACCTCGTCAGCGCCTCTTTGCATGGTTTACCCGCTGCGAGCGTCTCTTTGGCTATGAAACCCTCCATATCTCGGTCCCATCCCTCCCGCCGGGCGTCATCGTAAACGACCCGCGCAATCTGGATTTCATATTTAAGAATGAGGGCGTCTTTGAGAAGGGAGACTTTTTCAAGCAGCGCTCCTGGGATCTCTTTGGTCATGGCATCATCAATGTTGATGGGGAGTTGTGGCGGCTTCAGCGAAAGGCTGGCTTGCGATTCCTCGCTGCGCCAGCACTACGAGCGCTCACGAGTGTGCGTTTGCCCGAGTATCTGGAACAGGCTGTGAGGGCTTTGAAAGATAAAGCCGAGGCGAAGGAGGCTGTGGATTTGCAGGCTGTGGTGCACGAGATTACGACGCAACTCATGGGACGGATGGCCTACAACATGGAGATGCACGCCGACGATGACTTTACCGTCGCCTTCGAAGACGCTTCTGGGGCTACTGCAGAGCGCTTCCAGAATCCGCTGTGGTTCATCACGGAGCTCGTTACAGGAGGTCGGATGCGTCAGGCCCTCGCAACTGTCAAGGCGTATGGACGACGCATTGTGACGAGCGCTGTAGCTGACCGTGTGAGAGCTGGCGATGAAAAGGCCCAGTCTGATTCGCCGGGCAGCTTGATACAGTCGCTGCTTGACTCTATCGGCAATGAAGGCCTTGTTGCTGATGCGGCACTCAACTATCTCTCAGCTGGTCGGGATACCGTTGCCCAAGCCTTGACATGGACGCTCTATCTCCTCATGAGACATCCACATGTAACGACTACACTACGGCAATCAGTCCAGAATCTACGTAACGAAGTCGGTGTTGCATCTGAGAAGCCTCTGGACCCTGAGCTCCTCACGCCCACACGCTTGCCCTACGTACTCGCCGTCTTCTACGAAACCCTCCGCCTCCGTCCTCCCATCCCCTTCGAGATCAAGCAAGCCCAGCAAGCCACAAGCCTTCCAGACGGCACCTCCCTCCCCGCCGGCGCCATCGTCGTATGGTGTGCCTGGGCCATGGGCCGCTCACAGACGACATGGGGTCCAGACGTAGACGACTTTCGTCCAGAGCGATGGCTGACGATCTCGCCGTCTGGGGACGTGACCGTCGCACAACGCCCAGCGGCCGAGTTCCCCGTCTTCAACGGCGGACCGCGCGTGTGTCTGGGGAAGAAGATGGCGGAGCTCGTCGCGGTGCAGACGCTGGTGAGGTTGGTGCCCATGTTTGACTTTGTGCCTGCGTTCGAGGGGGAGAGGGTGAGCAAGAGCAGCTTGACGCTGCCCATGGAGGGAGGTTTGCCAGTATACGTGCGGTGCAAGTCGACTTCAACTGTTGAAGGATTATCGTAGGAGACTTGATTAGATATGAAAAGCATACTTTTATCTACCCTTGGTATCTCGATGTAAACAGTACGCTCAGTCAAACGTAATCTTTGATCCCGCAAACGTCGCCGTCTTCTCCGACGCCTTTGCCTGCTTCCTCGCGGCCCAGCTGGGATGCAGAGGGCCCTCGTCATCCTTCTTCGTTGGCGGCCGCTGGACCTCAGGCTTGGGCTCGGCGGCCTGTCTGGTGAGCGGATTGCGGATGCCCTTCTTCCAGGGCGTGCGCTGCTGCTCGTCCCCTCCGTCCACAGCGCCGCGCTTCATGTCCCAGCCCGAGTCGCGACCTCCACGCTGCTTGGCCGGTCGCTGGAGGTGCTTCGCCCTGGTGCCAAACTTCTTCTCCCAGATGGCCTGGCGTTGACGCTGGCCGAGGCGCTTCTTGGAGGGCGCGACGTCCACGTCTGAAGCGGATTCGGAGCCCGAGATGTAGCCGCCCATGAGGGAGGGGAGAAAGGTGGAATCGCGAGGGCGGGCAGGGGCCGTCTTGTCCTTCTTCTTCTTTTTTGCCGGGGGTGGTGAGGGCGAGAGGGAGACTGAGGGCTGTTTACGGGCCTCTGGTTCGGAATCGGAATCTGAATCGAGCTCGGGCTCTGCGTCTGAGCCGGAGACGGAGATGTCGTCGAGGTTCACCTTCTCCTTGCCCTTGAACTGTGCGAATCGCTCGTCGTCAAAGTCGCCTTCGTCTTCGTCCGAGGAACCGCCTAGCAAGTGGTCGTACTTGGATAGCTCTTTCTCTGCGGATTCGTCCTCACTGTCCATCTCTTCAACGTCCTGAGCGGCCGCGTCAACATCCGAGAAGCCTTCAAACTCTGACTCGTCGTCGTAACCATCCTCATCCTCTTCCTCTACTGATGCCAGCACATCGTCCTCGGGAGCTTCCTTCTCCGTCTTGGTGGCCTTTTCTATCCGGTCGGATGGCTGCTCCTCCTTCTCCTCCCTCTTGGACTTGCGTGATCGCTTCGCTTTCTCGGGAAGGGGGACGTTTAGTGCTTGGCACACGGCGGTGACGGCGCGGTCGACAGCTTGCTTCACAGGTTCTCGGTTGTACAGCCCGCTGGTAACATTATGCAGGGCGACCTGCTCGTCGGGGGACAGCTCGGGCTTGGGGACGCCGGCGCGGATCTCTTCGGGCAGGTCGGGGGACGCGGCGAGGGTCTTGACCTTGAGGAAGGACGAGTACATGTGTGCACGAGCGGTCTGGTGAAGGTCGAGCGACTATCAAGAGGTCAGCCAGCAGCAACAAAGCATACCCAAGAGGCAATCAATCACCTTTAGCACAGTCACCTCCCGCTCCAATCTCTCCTTCTTGTCAGGCCCGATGCCATCCTCTCGAAGCCTCTTGCTGAGCCTCTGACGCTCAAAGCCCTTGGCGGACTTGAGAGCCCGAAAGACCTCATTGCAGTGCTTGTCGAGCTTTTCGTCCAAGTTGAGCTCGCCGCGCTTTCGCTTGGGCATGTTGTGTTGTGCGATTGGGCTTTTTATGTTTGGCTCGCTTGCGCAGCTGTCGCAAAAAGTTGACATATCGGAGCCGCAAAGAAATGTCTGGTGGTGCGAGAAACAGCTGATTACTGTGCTGACCCTGCGGTATCACGGCGGCCAAGAAATAAACGAGACATCAAAACGCCACTGGAGTTACATAACCCCTCTTAAGGAGAATGAATAAATTGATATAAAATATAATAAAAATATTTAAACTATAAAATAGCAAAATTAAGGCTTTTGAGCTCTTTTATATATTTTACTATCCTCTATTGACTATCTTTAGAGGGGGATAAGCTAATACGTTTGTACTGGTGTCTCGTTTTTTCCTTGACCGGTTGGGTATTTATATGAGAGCACAGTGCGAAGCTAACAATGCGGGCCAGGGAGCGGCCTCATCCTTGCCTCAACCCACAGGGCAATGGTGGGGGATTCGGCGATGCGGGGGCAGATGCGGCACCGCATCGTCCCGAACGACTTCATCACATGGTTTAATTGTTGTTTTCTGTGTATTAAACGTTTTGTGTATAATGATTGGCTCTTGTCCTATCTGTAGAGACCTCTACGGTGTGAATTGGGGTGTGTGGCAGGCAGTGGTCAGTGACGGACGAGTTCTACTGGCTGAAAGATGGTGAAATGGAGGTATCGTGACTTTTTTACAGCTGCAAGATCCCGTGGCTGTCTGTCGAATTTGGACAATTGAACTAGTTTCAAGATCCTTGGCACCATTTCTATATAGACATTGTTGAACCCACCATTAGAAGCTGATGCTGAACTCATGTCAGTTGCAAGCCGGTAGTGCTCGCAAACGCAGAGTTTACAGACAGGCATTCAACAAAATGACTTTGCTACAAATGTGCTTGTTGGTCCCCTCCTGGGCTGGCTGAAAGCAATGCTGCTTCGACATGTGAGATCACAGGCCTCATCCTCCTCGGGTCCAATTGAGACGCCCTCAAAGCTGATCAACCGGAACATGCTCCCTGGGATTATTTTGCATCAAGCCCTCGGGCATCAACCGAGATCACGACCGGCAACGCATCCGCCGGTTACTGGCCGTCAGCTGCCAGGTCGTCCATGAAGCCGTGTTTCAATCCCCCTTGTCAAGGCGGAACCTACCCGGAGGCCTCGTAGGCGCCCAGCTATCTCGAGGGAGACGAGCGATGATGCAGAAGGATTCGCTGCGTCAGATTGCCACCTGCTCGAGTTTCTAGTACGTCATTCGAGTTGTCGACATTGAGTGAAATTCCCACGGCAGTGCTCGGTTATGGTGTTTCGACAGCTTGGAAAACTGGACACCTTGACCCGGCGGTGTATCCGACAAGGTCGACCACGTCTCGAGTATAACCTCGGATATAGATGAAGCAGTTGCGTCCCGTCGTGTGCTTCGCCTCTCTCTCTATGCCTGTCCTCCCTGCCAAGAAGATTCTCGAGCTGGCCTTTCATCTTTTCTCGGCACCTGCTGGGACGAATAGATCGCCGAGACGGGCATGGGGGGTAGGGGTGCATCGAGTGGTGGACATCCTTGACAAGCTTTTTCTTGTTCATTCATTGAGTGAATCCCTGGCCGTGGCGGTTCCAACGAGGCGGGTTGGGCAGCGCGCGGGCGAGACATGGCTGGCACGTTGCTATATCTCGCGTTCCGAGCGGCCTCTTTTCCTTTCTCTTGCTCAAGACGCCCGGCTCGGCATCTTGCCGGCGGGTCCCCCTTCTGTGAGAGATGTAGCGTTAGTTACGGAGTTCCACTAACAAGCAGCGACGTCAAATAAAGAGGGAGAGCATTAACGATTCACACTCCAAGAGCCACAGCCAGGACGTGAGAAGTGGAGCGGCCCGAGTGGAGAGTTGACATGGATCAGAGACAAGGGAAGAGAGAGGCCAAGAAATTCCCGCAAGTTGAAGTCCGGAAGGGGCCCACTAGGGGGGTTGAGATCCCAAAGTTGGAGCCGGGTAGAGGCCCAGACTCAGCCACGGGGTCTGGAGTCCTGGGGTTGAAGATGTCATAAATGATTTGATGATGGGACGGTGAGGGAGGGGAATGGGCGAATCATGACCGCGTGCTGATTCAGCGTCGCCTGATGGGCTAGCCAAGGCTGTAGACGAAGATCCTGTAGGGCTGGTCCAGGCCTCGTTCTCTCGCACTTTGAAAGCCGGCCATCCAACCAGTTGAGATGGAGAAGCTGAAGGGGTGAAGCGTTTTTTTGTATTACCGGCTCGACCTACCCCTATAGCTGACGGCTTCGGAAACTTAGTTTCCTTCGGACGGGACGTCCGAGGTACGACATCTGGCGATGTTGCGTTGTTGAACGGTCAGAGTCGGGTGATTTCTCGGGTCGAGTCTGATATTGGGGGGAAAACGGGCGCAGACCGTGGAGATGGCAGCGAAACCTTGCTGAAGGCTCACTTATTGATATAGCTACCCAAAAGACATCTCCACATGGGAGTTTGGTGAGGCGTCAATACCCGTCTCTTACCGGCGGCATGGGAGAAGCAGCTGGGTTGAGTGGGATGTGCCTTTGTATGACATTGGGTCCCCTTGTATGGCAAACGGAATGGGGGCCAACGTCGTCTATCTCTCAACGGCACCGGGGAAATTAACAAGACGTCCGCCAGCATGATCCAACATGCAACAACCGGGAGGGGGAGGACATGGCTGCTGCGGCGGTCTGGGAGGAACATGAGGGCTTGCATAGGTAAGGGGGGCCAGCGCAGATTTCTCATCATGAGAGGCTGGAACCCCCAAAAATGCTGCTGCTGCTACTTCTGCTGCATCAGTCATGATGATGACGCCCGTAAAAAAAAAAGTCGCTACCCATACGACCCCGTATCCTATGCAAGATGGCGTCCCCCAACGTGTCAGGGGAGGTAGGTCCGAATGCGCCGGAGATGTCATGAGAGATTTCAGACCCCGCGACAAGGACTGCAAGATAAGCACAGGAGAAGAAAAAAATCTCGAGATATTGGGGTTTTGGACTAGGGCTGAGCTTATTGGGGGTTGGGGTCTTGGAGATCCAGGGATTTTTCTTTCTCATGTCTCAACTCTAGGAAGTTCGGAGACGAGGGCCGAGGAGATGTTGCCATATTGTTGAAGCCCCAACCTTCACATGCCTGTCTATTCGTTGTTTTTCTGTTGCTTAGACAGGCTTATCATGGATGCTCATGGATGTCTTGGTTTGACCTCCTTTCGGGCTCGGTCATGTCGACTCCGAAGCTTGTTCCTCGGAAACATCTTCCTCGGGGCCGGACTTGCAGAGACGACGAGGACCACACGTAGCACCTAATATGGATCATGATGGGCTTGTCTCTCACCCCCCAAGAACCCCACAAGAATGGGGCCCAAGCTCTCTGGGCTGCACGCTATCTCAGCTTGAGGCTCTCTTGTGCTTCTAGGGGGCCGGCTTGTCTCTCCACTGAGCTGTACTGTAGCCGCCCACTGTTGGGATGCCGGTTGTGTCTCTGCGGCTAGGCGTGGTGATCCCTGGCATTCACTGGATGTGTGGCGTGGGCAAGAGAAAAAAGCAAAGCCGACGTCAAACGCTTGTGTTCCAACGTACGTCGACATGTGCACTGCAGTGAGCGGTTTGGCGTCTAAATGTTGGGCGACGTCATCGGCTATGGAGATTTCACAGTAATTACAGTAGCAGACAGCCAACGTGCGTTTCATCTCGTGGTCTAGATCTACACATGTGAGTGAGAGTCTTGGGGGCGCTCTCAAGATTGTCTAGCGAATACGACGATCCCAAGATTCACAAGTCGTTCGTTATGGATGGCATTGTCCTCCCAGAGGTCCAAACGTGCGCCCGCGCGCAAATCTCGCCCATCAACCTCGTTCCTCGGGAATTTAACATCTTCCTGTCACAACGATCAAGAGAATGACGTGTTGTCAATGTCCGGTGAGCCCATTCCATAGGCGTCTTGCCAGGTCCCCATAGCCGAGGATGTTGGGTTCGAGATGGATGGGACACGGGCGGCTTTAAGCGTTCGGCTTTGCCACGGCTGTTACTCTCCAGTAATACTGACTGACGAGAAATAAAGGTTTCTACGTATCCGTGCATCGTTCTAGGATTTCAATGTCCTAGTTCCTCGGCCTGCAGTTCAAACGGGTAACTGACATCCATGCTTAGTCCCTGGCGATGACCAGGGGGGCGTAACAAATGGGTGACGATAGTGTAACTCATGCTTGCAAGTCTGTCTAATGATGGAATCAGGATGCGCGGTTTCTTGTAGACGTCCATGGTTTGATGTCTATCAGAGCCGAGCTGGTCCAGCTTCTGCGTCCGAGGTTGAATGGAGATAACTATTGGCGAGCCGAGAGAGTGATGGACAGGAAATAGCTAGTGGAGTCTTTCATCGACGGGCCGCATCCACAATGAGCCGCGTATGTACTGTAGACGGGATTGTGTTGTCGATGGATGGATGGCCTCTTGTCGCATTTGGAGCTTTACCCTTCTAAGACGCTGCTCGCCAGCTACGCGACAGGCATTAGCAATTCAAGCTTCTCATACAAACAGCGACAGATGGCTGAGGGCCAATGCCGCTGCCTACAGGAGGACTCTTGTGGCGCCCCCCGCCCCCCCATGGTTTGGGCATGGCATCAAAAAGAAACGACTACAGCTGTAGGATGCACAAGAGAAAGCCCGAGATGCTTGTCTGTATGGCAGCCCCGGGCCGGGGCCGGGCTCTATGAGAAGGGAGAAGCAACCCGGCGCAAGCGGCGGTCGTGGATGAGATATTCGGGCTGATGCTGTAGAATAATGGATGGTCGTCGAGGTTTGCCCAGCTGGCCCTGGCCTGCACAGCCGAACCTGCATGGCCTCAACCATCATGGCCTTTTCCTCTCACCACTTTCCCATCTGTGACACGAGGTTTGAGCATCTCTACAGGGGTTCGAAATCTGTGAGAGGACGGCACTGTAGCTAACCAGCTGCCGTTTATTACCGTTCTGTCGTCATCCATCGGGCGGACATTCATTCCACCACCACAATTCAACAGCTGCTTTTCCTTGTTAACCAAGGTTAATCAACTTCTGGCTTGGCACCCTTTGGGCTTGGCTGAGCTGCTCCTCCTCCTCCAACGCCCACACCCGGCGTAGCTGCAGCCACAAGCAACGCTTAGCTTGCTTTTCTGGGCGCAAAGCCCCTCATCTGGAGCAGCAGTCAAGACATCTGATTGATGCACTCGCTGGGCGATGAGCTCCTCTTTTTCGCTGTCAATTCGCAGGCAGGGTGGAGGTTGGAAATGCAATGCGACGACTTGTGGCTTGCTTAATCGACGACAGAAAAACAACGAGAAAAAAAAAACCATTTGGGCGCCCGCAGAACCGTCTTTCAACAAAGGATCCCCGGCCCGGCTGTAAGAGGTGTAAGATGAGTGAGAGAGCTTCACAAGTGAGGGGAGGGGAAGCAACACCAAAGGACCAACGGGTGAATTGCTGCTGATTACCTACAGCCTCCAAAACGGCCATGACACGCGAAGAGGCGTTGCCAGTTTGATGGTCCATCCCAAAGGCCGTTGCCGCAAAAAGCCAAAATAGCCCTGGGATTGTCTCAACCCCGCAGTTGAGAGCAGGCAAAAGGGAAGCCCGAAGCGGGAGAGCCGTTCAAAGAATTGGTTGAATGCGACGCTGTGGCGACGTCAACCACTCGGCAGACGAGACAAGAAGGCAGCTTCTCAACCAGTGGCCGTCTCACCCTTTCTTGTGCTTCGTCAACTGAGGGGGGAAGGTATCGACGGTCTGAACCTTGGTATGTGACGTCCCTCGGTGAGTGGCTCGCCGTGCGCCCTTGGTGGAGGGTCGCCAGTGGTTGATATCAGCTCGCCGGCTCGACTCTGCTCGACCGCGATGGTAAGCTGTGCTGCTTGGGGACCATCACGGGAGGTCTCGTGCTTCCCCCTCCGATGCATCAAGACGTCGCCGAACACCGTTCAACCGCCGAGAGAAGGGCGAGAGAGGACGAGAGGAAGAGCATTTGTATCGAGCTCTTCCCCCCCCTCTTCTTCAGACGTCACCCTCCTGTGTGTGTGTCTTCCCCTCACAGAGAGTCAAAGGACCTCTTATTACTGCGTCCCTTCCCACCATCCAGCTTTTCTGCCTCCTTCACCTCCTCTGACTCGCCGATCATCGACAATTCGTAGTGAGAGAGATAGGCTGTTGAGTCCTGTCTCAATTCCCCAACTAATAGCTAGCACGTCCTGTATTTTGGCGTGTCAGTTCCGAAAACATCCTCCCTCAACCATCACAAGTGGCTTTTTGCGCCCCCTCATCGATTCAAACCCGAAAGACCCGTGCTGAGTGAGCTGGACAGCTACAGCTACAGCTTCAGCTTCGTAGCCTTGATCGCCCGGCGCCGCCCATCAATCTCCGCCTGTAAGTCCCGCCCGGCATTCATCTCTCTCTTGCTTCTGCTTGTTGTCGACGTCGACGTCTAATATCCGCGGCAATAGTCGCGGCAGTATTACACGGGAAGTCCACACCAGCTCCCGTCTTAGTTTCTCGTCGGGTCGCGCGCCTGAAACCTCGTCATCGGTAAGCTTGCTTGTCCAAAACGTCGTCGTCGTCCTGCCTTTGCCCTGCATATTCCTGTCTCTGCCCTCTCTGCCTGGTCCACCAGGCGGCGGCGGAACCCATCGCGGGATTCCACCCCCGTTCATACTCCCCATCTATACACACCCCAGGGCCGGGCGTGCTCCGGCCGAGGATGAACCTCCGGATCTCTTCGGCCTGGACGTCATGCTACGGCTTGCTCTGTGCGAGGCCGTAGTCGGCTGTAGTTAGTACCCTCTCCACCATTCGTGAC
>SSHR01000133.1:0-49596 GCA_006518225.1 Fusarium neocosmosporiellum | reverse complement strand
CCCCCACAACCGACCACCTTTTTTCCACCTTTCAACACCATCACACCGCATATTGAGACCGCGTTTTCTCGCGCAATATTGAAGCTATCGCCAAACCGACTTTTGCATCGTATTCGTCATGCCTGAATGGACCGAAGAGAATATGCAAGATGCGTTGCAGATGCACGCAGACGGCGCCTCGATGAATAAGGCCGCCGACGCGTATGGGATACCGCGCTCCACCTTCAAGGGACGAGTTCACGGCTGCAACCCGCGAAAAGAGCACGACGAGGCCCGGCAAAAGCTTACGCCGCGGCAGGAAAAGCGAATACGAGACTGGATTCTTATCTAGCACGACCTAGGCTGCCCTGTTTCTCATACGCAAGTCAGAGACTTCGCCGGCAAGGTGGCCCAACGCAACGGGTTTCAAGATGGCGTCGGAAAACACTGGCTTGAGGGTTTTCTGACGCGTTTTCCGGACGTCAAGACACTCAAAGGCAAGAAGATCGACTCTGATCGTTATCACGGCGCTTCTATTGAACTAACTAAGGCGTTCTTTATGTTACTAATGATGCCGCCCGTCAAGAAGATCAAGCAGAAGCATCGTTACAATATGGACGAAGTTAGTATGATGGAGGGGATAGGACTCAACGGTCTGGTCCTTGGTCGAGCAGAGAAGAAGTCAGTACTTTTGAAATAGCCTGGTTCGAGGTCTTAGATTTCAATTCTCGAGTATATCTCGGCGACGGGGAGAGTATTAAAGCCTCTGGTGATCTTTAAAGGGAAATCAGTTCAACAACAATGGTTCCCTTATAACATCGACTTCCTTGAAGATTGGAACTTCATATCCTCTGAGAAAGGGTAGACGAATAACCAAATCGCGTTGCGATGGCTTCGTAACGTGTTTATCCCGGAGACGGTACCTAAGGACCCCAGGGAACCACGACTCCTTATTGTCGATGGCTACGGTAGTCATATGACTGGGGAATTCCTCTTCGAGTGTTACGATAACAACATCTACCTTCTATTTCTTATTCCTTACTCTTCTCACGTCCTCCAACCCCTTGACGTTGCCGTCTTTAGCCCCCTGAAGAACGCATACCGTCGCCTTCTTTCTAACCTCGCCTCCCTCGCAGACTCAACACCAATTAGCAAGATAACCTTCCTCGTCAACTATCATAAGGCACGACTGCAGGCCATCACTAAAGACAACATCATAGCAGGCTAGAAGGCATCAGGATTATGGCCAGTCAACATGGCCCAGGTCCTGATAAACCCGATGGTCACATAGACACCTAAGAGGCCCAAGACGCCGCCGCCGCCCGCAAAAAGCCCTTCAGAGTGTCCTTTAAGGACCCCTCGCTCATCGGCACGGGTGAAAGGCGTACTGAACCTGATCTCGTTGACATACGAGATCCCTCCGGTTATCCAGCTGCTTATGAAGAAAATGGGGCATCATCTTGAGGATCGTGGAGTAACAATGGAGATGCAAGCCAAGGAAATAACGTTATTGAAGCATCAGAATGAGGAACTAAGACCAAAGAAGAGGGAAAAAGTCATTCCTGACGGCAATGCTGAGTTTGCAAAGGTCCCCGCGATCAAGAAGGCTCGTGAGGCGATGCTTAAGATCATACAGCCGCGCAGGACCGCAATGAGGGTTTCCAATATAAAACAAGCTGATCTAGAGCATACATTCCATCTCAACCTTCATTAATTAAAAAAATCAGCTTTATATGACTTTGCGTTGTTGCTTATTTATTGATCATCACGATCGCGTGGCCTTGGTGTTGTTGCGCGAAAAAGTGGTCGGTTGTGGGGGGTCCGACGTTATGGTGTGCTAAGTGTTATTTTTAGACCAGGATAATGTCTTGGCTATGTGTTGGCTTTGTCTTACCCTCTCTTGTTTTTTTTTTTTTTTTTTTTTTTTTTCCACAAGCATCCGCTTGCTTGCTATCCATGACAACTAGGCCCGTCCCTGCTCGCGGAAGCAAAAAGAACAATCCGACAAACCTGTTTCCACTCTGAGCCTCCTTCGTCTTCAAAAGCTCTTGCATGACACGATGCCCCTTCCACCCGAGACGTTCGATAGCCGAGCCTGGACCGAACAGTCACACTCATATCACCCCCTCGACCCCGAAATCTCACATCTTGTGTGACAAGTGAGGAAACACACGCCATATCTGTCTCTTATCTGAATCTTTCTCTCTTCAGACCTTTTTACAGACGAGGCTGGTGAATACTCGTAAAGAAGCTTATCTTCAAGGGTTTTTCTCATCCTTCTCGTCATCCCGCCGAAGCGTCCCCTGTCGCTCAGGCACCACGCACAGGCACAGGCACAGGCTCATCAGCCCTGGCCCAACCTTATGGCCAAGACTGGCCTGCACATCCGTTAATCCACCATCAGACTCTATATCCGGCATGATCTGATCATCATTTCTGCATCATCAAGACAAGTCGACGGTCAGCAAGTGTTAGCCGAAACAGCACCCAAACATGGACTTCAACACAATGAACATGGACACACGTCCGGAAACGACCGCGGAAATCATCTTATTCGAGGCCTTCGCCCGTATCCTTTGATCCGTCCTTCTATTGAACCGTTGGACCCATTCAAAGGCATCAAAATCATACGCCTTGCGAGCCGCGACCTCCAAGGCAGATTGATCGATGCATGCTAATTAAAAACAGAAACACCTGCCCATATAATCTCCAGTCTGTTCTCCCCGTCTTGTGGAGATGCAGCACTCGGGACTCTAGCCTCACAGATCGTCATTACACCATATTCAACCCTCGCCCCGTCTATCTGGTTTGCGACTGTATCGCTTAGATACCCAGGGTGAACTCGACACCGACATCGATATCGCGAGCTGCGAATGTGTTAGCACTTGGAAACATGTATCCCGGGCACCAGGTAACTTACCGAGCTTGACGACCTTGGACAGCTGCACGGCCTTCTCGGCGGCGCTTTGTAGGTCATCGATGGAGAAGATCTTGAGACCAGAGTCGTTGATGAGCTGGTGGGCAGCATCGACGTTGGTACCCTGGAGACGGGCAATGATGGGGATCTTGAGGTTCAAGCTCTCGACAGTCTTGATCAGACCAGTGGCGATGGCATCGCATCGCACGATACCGCCAAAGATGTTGACAAAGATGGCAGTGACCTTGGCGTCGCTGGTGATGAGCTCGAAGGCCTCCTTAATGGCGGCAGGAGTGGCACCACCACCAACGTCGAGGAAGTTGGCGGGCTGACCACCGTTCAGCTTGATAATGTCCATGGTAGCCATGGCAAGACCGGCACCGTTGACGAGGCAGCCAATATCACCATCGAGCTTGATGAAGTTGAGGTTGGACTCGGCAGCGCGGACCTCATCAGGGTCCTCCTGGCTGGTGTCGCGCCACTCAAACACCTCCTTCTGTCGGAAACCGGCATTGTCGTCGAAACCAAACTTGGCGTCCATGCAGAGCACCTGGTGGTCGGAAGTCTCGGACAGAGGGTTGATCTCAATCTGGGTCGAGTCCTTCTCGTTGAAGATCTGGTAGAGCTTCTGGATGGTGTCCTTGGCCTCCTCGATGCACTGCTCGCTGAAGCCGAGCTTGGTGGCGATGCCGCGGGCAATCTCGTCAGTCACACCAACGTTGATATCGATGTAGTTGGTGTTGATGGCACTGGGGTTCTCCTTGGCAACCGTCTCGATATCCATTCCACCCTGGGAAGAGGACACAATGACAGGGCACTGGTGTTGACGATCCATGAGGATGGCCAGGTAGAACTCGCGACGAGCAAACTTGCGCTCGCAGATGTAGACAGAGTTGCAGAGACGGCCGCCAGCACCCGTCTGCTTGGTGATGAGGTTGTAGCCGATCATCTGCTGGGCAAACATCTCGGCCTCGTGGGGAGAGTAGATGACACGGACACCACCCTTGAGGCCATTGTCGAAAGTACCCTTTCCTCGACCGCCGGCCAGGACCTGGGCCTTGATGACCATGTCCTCGGTGCCAATCTGCTCAGCGACCTGCTTGGCCTCCTTGGCCGTCTTTGCGACAGCTCCCTTGGGGACGCCGACGCCATACTGTTGACATCATAGGTGGTTAGCCACAGCTCGTTCGTGCATGCATGTGAGGTCAGAGCACATGATGAGCGGGACGACCAGAAGTGGCCCCATTGTTTGGCTCGGATAACGAAGACGGTCGCAAAAGGGGGACAGGACGAGGGTGCTCTTACCTGTCGCAGGAGGTCGGCAGAGAGGTACTCGTGAATGCTCAGAGCTCTCCTTTGTTGAGCGCCGGGGAATCGAGCGGCGGGAGCGGCAAATTGGAGCTATCGTAGATTCGACGTCAGCAACCGACACACCACACCACATGCTTGTCTGCTCATGCGAGATCGAGACGTACCTTGGAGGCGTTGAGGGCCGAAGCCACAGCGCGACTACGGCCGAGCTTGAACATTGTGACTGAGGGAGGGGAGATTGGCGAGAGGGAGATGAGTATGGAGGAGGAGGAAGATCGTGAGAGAAAAAAAGAGGTTTTTCGGATGATGAGGAAAACCAACCAAGCTGTCAAGTCAAAAGCCTGCTTGATCAAGTCAGGAGCCAACTGGAAGCCCCCAACGGACCACCCGCCCAAAAACGCAGGCGAAAGGCCCTTGGTGCGCCCCACCTTTTCTGGCACGGGATTTGTCGGGCTAGGGACGCGGAAAAGATATTGACCGAGGTACCCAGCCCACTAACCGGGGAATCGACTTCCCTGTGACGACAGTGTGCAGGGCCCAGAAAAGTGTCCTGATAAAGCCTGTGGTAGCCGCGAGAAGGTGAGGTGGTTGTAATTGTGTTTTTGGCCGTTTCTTTGACCTCTCTGGCTGTTTTCTGTGATACTCTTTTCTAGTTGTGACTTGTAGCAATCTCATCTGGCACCCTCGTCTATCGGCTCGGCTCATATCACACCCAAACAGCCGTTCCCAAGACCTCGTCATCCTCGGTGACCATGATCTAGTTGCCGTGCGCGTGGGACCTCTCCCTACCTCGCCATGGATCTTGATATCTCACAGGACACCTCGCAGATTGGGCACACGCTCCACTTTTAGTAACTTGCCCTTTCGCCGTCCTCGGCACAAGACCACCGAGGCCAAAAAAACTGACTGACGTGACACACATGCGGCACTTGAGGTCGGTCATACAAGTCCGTCGGGCAATGCACTTTAGAAACAATCAAGGTGAACGAGCGAATAGTTGCGTAAAACACCTCCGGGATTCGGCTACACCAGGGCTCTCTCGGTGCGTGGTTGACCGAGCCCTGGCCCACATGGACGAAGACGTCCAGGGACCCCGTTCGTTGTTTAGCGCCCACGGGGGTTTGCTTTCAAGAGGCCGAGAGAGAGCTTTTTTAGATCTCTCGTATGACGGATATTTGAGGGTTGTGCTTTTTTTTTTATTAACCAATTATTCTTATTACCGACTATTTCCTGAGTGCTGCTGTTGTGTATCATTCACAGATGCAACATCAACCATCCCATCCAGATCAAGAACCTTGGCATGACCATTCTAGCATCCCTGGTAACTCTGCAGAACTCAACCTCTCACATCAGATAGACAATACCCAACCCCAAAAAACAAACATCATACAAAGCCTTGGAACGGCGTCCCAATAACCTTTCCCTTCCCGTCAAATCTCACTCCCTCACTTCTCAGCAACTTCTTCTTCTCATCAATAGTGATCCCCTCTCCATCCTTTGGCCACTTCCCCTTGAACCCTCCCAAGGCTCCCCCTGTTGCTACGACCCGGTGGCACGGCACCCCTGGCGCGAACGGGTTGCGCCTCAGCGCGTTGCCCACGGCCCGCGGTGAAGACCCCATGTGCGCGGCCATGAGGCCGTAGGTTGAAAAGGATCCCCGGGGGATCTGGCAGAGGAGCGTCCATACTTGTTTCTCAAAGGCTGTGCGGTCGGAGGAGATGATGAGGGCGAGTTGGGGGCGCATGGAGTCTGGGACTGGTGAGGGCTTTGTGGAGGCTGGTGTAGGTGATGATGTCTTTTTGACCTTGGCAGTTTTGGTCTTGCGTTCCTCGAGGGGTTC
Organism: Fusarium neocosmosporiellum; assembly: GCA_006518225.1. Lineage (NCBI taxonomy): Eukaryota > Fungi > Ascomycota > Sordariomycetes > Hypocreales > Nectriaceae > Fusarium > Fusarium neocosmosporiellum. The sequence goes on along the minus strand of SSHR01000133.1, from coordinate 43,549 downwards.
TTCGAGAGGTCGTTTAGCATTGGCTGCCATAGCTGAGTGAGGTATCACAGGCGTGTGTGTTGTAGATAGAGTTTGAGATGTCGAGTGAACGTCGCCAGTTGTCAGACCAAAAAAGCGAATCTTGATTATTAGAAAAGATGATTATTGTTCAGTATTTCGTTCTTGATGTGAAATGCTCATGTTTAAATGAACGGCGACGAGAAATGATGCGTCACGCGAAAAGGCGTGAACGACGCCAACATCTAAAGCAACACACATCGCGAAGTCATGTGATCTCAAAGATTTGTCATGCCATCACGACCCTTGTTGCTTTGAGTTTCTCATCGTTTGCCGCCCTTCTAACTTGAGGATATGTAAAACGAGACACCATCTTCCCGTCTTTGGAATCATGTTTAACAGGCATCTCCTTGGAATGCTTATGCTACTCTATGCTGCTGCGGGAGTCATAATACAAAACTGGACCGCCCCTTCTAACAGCAAGACAACGTGGCCGAGTGGTTAAGGCGATGCCCTGCTATCTTGCATACCAAGGCATTGTGTTCGCACGCGTAGGTTCGAATCCTGCCGTTGTCGATGTTCTTTTTGCCTTTTTGAATAATTGTTTTGTTATAGTTTTACACAATGCCCATTCTCTGGTGTTTTCTTTTGCTGGTTTCCTTTTTTTGATGCAACTCGATCGGCTTCGGGCCGTGTGGGGCCGCGATCTTGCCGCCTTCCATATGCTTGTCTAAGTCTTAGACAATAAGGAAGTCGCGACTCTTCACTCTGCATTTGTGCTGGGCCATAGGTGGTAACTGACGAGAGGCGTTGTATCAGTGAATCCATGAGCAGGCGTGTAAATAGAAGGAGACATCAAAGCTGTCATGCCACAGTATCGCTTGAGCAGTAGATAGATATCTCAACTCTCCGACTAAATAGCTATCCTTTCCCTTGAGGATTGCTCTCCTCGCCGCTCATTATATCGTTCCTGTTGTCTTGTATTCTTCAGCTTTCCTCTACTTGTCGGCGGACCAAAATCTTAAGCATGCTTAACTCGCAGTTCTATACAATCTCTACCATCCTCGCCGATCCCCCTTCAACATTTGTCACCCCAAGCAGCTTCAGGTGACCCAAGTCAACATGATGGAATAAATACGATCCATTCACTCACTCCACTCGAGGCTATGTTGTTGTTATGGCATCGCCACTTTCTATTCCGTACACATGGTACGCTGGTATAAATGCTCTTCAAGAGGCAGGTAGTCTCTCCAATCTAACCCAACGCCATTGATTATGTCGGTTCAAGGCCCTCGGCTCCCATGCCTATCCCTGCCGGCTCCCATTTTTCATGTTACAAGGCACAACTCATAAATGCCGCTCCGCGTGCTGTTTGTTGGCCCAAGTGTTGCAGGGTCCTACCCCTCGTAGGGTGGCCTGTACTTTGTTATGGTTTCCAAATATACCCAGACACGCTTCCCTTGGATGCTGGCTCGTGTCTATAGGTGATTGATGTCGTCTCGTGTGAGGAAAAGTCGTCCTCAGTTGCTATTCTGTCCAGACCAAACGCCGGCCATGTCTCAAACCATGAAAGACTCTCCACAGCCGCACTGCTCCTCTGTGGCAATTGTTAGGACCCATGTTCAAGCACCGATTGAGAAGAACTTACTGATGTTGGGATTCCGGAACACAAATCGCTGGTTAAGCTTGTCCTCGGCCCAGTCCATTTCACTTCCAATAATGCTAAACAGCGCCTTGCTGTCAATCAAAACCTTGACGCCATCCTGTTCCACCGTCTCATCAAAAGCACCAGGCTTGTCCACGTATTCGAGGTGGTAAGCCAGACCGCTGCAGCCTCGGTTCCGAACGCCGACCTTGATCAGCTTGGGGTCGGGCTGGTCGAGCATCTCCCTTAATTGCTCCACGGCGGCGGGCGTCAGCTTCATGGCCGCCTTACGAGCGCGTAGCTTTGGTCGTGGCCGGGCAGCCTTGGGCTTCTGAGCCTCCTTCTCGTTGAGCTTCGGAGCTGGTGCCGAAGGGGTCTTTGGTGTGGCGGGGGCAGCATCTTGTGAGGGCGGCTGAGGTTGCTGGGGAGGCTGAGGACGTTGAGGTTGTTGAGGAGGCGGGCGTGTCTCATGGACTTTAGGAAGAGGATCGGGTTGAGTTATCGAGGTCTCGGGGACGTCATCGCCTCTCGGAGGCGGAGGGTTGTGGGAGGGGAGTGTGTAGGAGTGGTAGGCGACGGCGACGGGCCGGGACGAGGAGAAATACCTCGCGGCATTGGGAGCGCGTCGCAGTGCGACTCTGGCTACCGATCGAGTAGCGAACATTGTCGGGGCATGGAGATAGGTTGTCGTCTCAGGTGGTGATGTGTTGCTTGGATGGATGTTGGGAATTGGAGGGTCGAAGGTGGATTTCAAAGCCGGCTGCTCGGTGCTAAAAGGCGTTTGCAGCCGGAGAGCCGAAGGGCAAGGCTTGTACGTCAGGGAGCCACGCCCGATGTGGCCCGAGCCAATCAGAGGCCGAGAATTACTCAGTCCTCTGCGCACTGTGGCGTGACCTTGGGCGAGGCGAGAATTTCTCCGCGACTATGGGAATCAGTATTATCCAAGCCTTGACAAAGAACGACACTGCAATATTGCCACAGTGATTTATTCATCGAGTTTGGGCTTCTCCGACATCTCCAATTGACCAATTGTGACGACGGTATTTGCTTGACAAGAGCTCTGACCTACACGTAGATTGGCTTGGTCATCCTCAAGTCGGCCATGACTCCGCGGAGACATTTCTCGGCAATGACTGACAAATATCTTAAGCCATCGCCGAACCTTGATGGCACCGGGAAAGCCAGCCAGATGTTTGTTCACACAAGTCGAAGCACCTTGATAGAGTTGAGCAGGCCAATCCCGTCAGGATGATACATGAACACACAAAACGGCCAAATGTATGTACACAGATCAAGACAAGCGGATGATCAACCAATGCCCAGTTGCCGGTTGCATAGAATTCGCCGAGTAAAATCCTGGGAAGATGCAATCTTGGTTCCCAGCCACTGATTCGACGCAGGCACCGCACCCGTATAACCTTATCCTAGCGAGGTTCGCAGCCAATGTGATGGCTTGAAGAAGCCGAGGGATCTACCGTAGTATTCGCCGATGAGTACGGAGGACCAGATTCCAAGTACTCACTCGGCAAGATACCAACAGCCTCAACCACCAATCCATTCAGGCTGGGATTGGATATTTCATCATGAGAGTTTTGGATTACACTTCCGAGAACCCTCATGGTCAAATTACCCCTTACGTTAGATTCCATGATGGTAGCATCTAAGTGATTGAGGGCCCGTCGTAATCACCACAGCTCCTTGCTGGGCCGTTGGTCGAGTCTCCTTGTCCCAGCGCTTCGGGTTCCATAATGGTTCTCTGAATCTGTTATACCCAAACACCATCATGAAAGCAGCCTTACCGCATGGACTCGTCTTGTCACGTGCACAAAGTGTAACATGGTCGAGAACTGTCAGGCCACCCTGGTTGTCCCTTTGACGTTGCAAATAGCCATCATGGAAGGAAGAGGCAAGCAACGACACCAAAGAAAGATAAGAATCACCACAAAACAAACCTCGGTAATAAAACCAGATACTTCAACTTTTCGGTCACGAGCTCATGGTAATCCTGACATGGTTCCCCATGCCGTTCCCAATAACTACCCTTGCTGCGTTTCGCTGGATGGAACCGATGGTTACCGAATGCAACTTGTCCATGAGAAGTGACCATTGAGCCAAGAGGAAGATCAATCTGGGGCCAGTGGCAGTTGACCGCTCAACGGTGCGACATGGGATATCAGGAGTTGGGAGATGGCCGGGTCAGTGTAACCTCGGGGCAGTTTGGCAACGGTATCTGGCTTGATGCAACCCCGGCGGATAACCCGAACCTCGACTGTTCCAAGTCACAGGACCATCCGAACGGTGTGCGGCTGCCCGTTGAGGACCGCTGCAAGAAGACCAGGCGGCTGGAACCAACGTTCGGCAACGGGCGATAGCTGAACCTTTCGATGGAGCGCACAAGGAAACGTTACATGCGGATAAGGCCCAGCTCGCCAGGAACTGAAGCGGGTGGAATTGAGGTGGAATTGTAGGGGCGGCTACTAGCGAGCGCAGGGGCCATTGCAGCCGCGGCTCACGGGGCTAAGCTAAATTGTCTGTCGCTGTTCGGAGGACCTTTGAGCCAAGGCAATGTCATTCATTAGCGATTAATGTCGGGCTTGATACGAAAAGAGAGCAAGGCGGCGAATTATGGAGCCCGGCCACTGAGTGATCAGGAGTCAGCACTTGGGAATGATCATGACAGCCACGACCTCGTAATAATGGTCAAGTCGCCTTCGTATTGGAAAAAAAAGAAGAAGAAAAAAAAGAAAAAAAAAAAGACAACTCAGATAGATAATGGAAAGTATTAAGAGTGAAAGTCGGGTTATCTTGGTCACGAGAAGGCAAGACATTTTACAGGTTGCCTCGCTGGTTGGGCGGCGTTGAAACAGGATGCCTTCCTTCTTCTTCCCTCTCATGAGAAAGAGCAAAGGTCTGGGGGTGCCCAATCACGAGGCCAGGCATTCGGCCCTTTCCCCCTCTGGAGGTGGGGCGCCCTTATCGATCTGGGGTTTCTGGCGGCAACTGCCACTGACTCTGACTCTGAGGGTGGCAGATGGGAGTTTTGGGTCCAGGCCAATCTTGCAGCTAAACATAGCATCGAGCATCGAGTCATTGAGTATCGTCAAGATGCAACTCTCGTCAAGACGAGGCATCATGAAGAAGAGCATTGTCTAGAACATGCTTCGTGGCGGTCGAGATGATTCACAGAGTAAGAAAAAAAGTAAAGCGCAACGTGATCCTCGCATTGTAAAAGGAATCGGATGAGGGTGAGGTTGAACAACGGTCCAATCCCCGGGCATAGTTACGGGCTGTTTTAACAGCCTGCTGCCTTGACCGGGCGCATCCCCCCCATGTACCGGCCGTATCGACAGATGGAGGCTTTTGATGAAGCCCGGGAGGATGAGAGCTTGGGCCTGGCCACGATCCTGCCGGAGCTGAATTTGCTGATTGCCAGCAAGGGTCTCTCCTCTACGGACGTTTCCATTAGGGGGGGCGACCAGTAAAGCTTGTTGATGCCGTTGCTTTGACAGCGCTGTAAGTTTATTTGCAGAGGCTGACGGTCGCTGACAGTGGCTGACACTGTCAGTGCCAGTCGATTTGACATGCACGCGAGCAGATTCCCCTTCCTTCGTGCTCTCAGCTGAGCATCTAGACCTCGAATCTACGGGTCGCCTACTGCATTCCTGATTCCATCTTTGCTTCATTTCACAAATCTAGGCCCTCGTGCCACAGCAGTCAACATCAAAGATTTCTGCATCGTTGTTCTCAGTTAGAGAGAGATTTCACATTTGGCGACAAAGTGCCTTGATCGAGAAAGAAACGGTACGACGTAACGCAGCATTCGCAAGCACGAACACAAACACACAAGCCAAAAAAAAACACCCGACAAGCAATCACAAGCGCTGGTTCGCGACCAGAGCAAAAAAACACCTGCTCTTTACAGCTTGGCTCTCTTGGATATCGCGTCCCAACACGCCGAAAGCATCATCTCCACACAGCAAGCCAACCCTCCGCCTCCACACTCCAGGTATCGTCAACCTTCTTCCCCCGCGCTGTCACGTAGCGTGTGTCTTGTGTAAGTGCAAGTGCCTCTGTTTACGTCGTGCCCGTCCGTCTTGGCCCGGATGGAGATGTACATGGTCCGCCACTCTCCGATGGGCATATCCCCGTCGAGAAGCCGCACCACTCCGCCCTGCTCCAGTACCACCTTATCCACCTCACCTCACGCTGCTCCGACCGATAGGTAGCTGGGGAGACAGTCCACTGCTACCTGCCATCGGCCCTTGACCCCTGGCAGTCCCTTACCTCCTGTGATACCGTGCCAGACTTCCCACAGACGGCACCTTGTGACAGGGGTTATTTTTGGTCTCGCAGGTCGCCTCGTGCCCTCGTCTCTCCACAGCCAGAGACTACTTGATGGCCCCTTCTCCCCCGACTACTTTAATTCGACCCAGGGACGCGACAATCCGGTATTCACTGACATCTTGGCTACCAGGTTACACTCGACACTCAATCACTTGGAACCTCTTGAGTTCTTCATCACTTGTTCCCCCAGCTCTAGGGATTTGGTCTCTGAGCTTGACGTAGGGCCCTGACCCTTTACTCTAAACTAAATCGACACTATCGACGCCATCCATCTCCTCCATCTTCACCATGGCCACCAACGAAAAGGGCGATGTAACCCACTCAGCAGCAAACGGCGGCGACAATACTCCCGCAACAACTACAGACGCCTTCCGCCCTGCAGGATGGATGTACAAGGGCGTCAAGGCCGGACGCACTGAGCTCTGGTATGCTTCGCCAAAGGTGCAGCTTTTGATGGTTTCTCTCGTCTGCTTCATGTGCCCTGGCATGTTCAATGCCTTGACTGGTCTCGGCGGTGGCGGACAGGTTTCCAACGAGGCCCAGGATCATGCCAATACCGCCCTCTACAGCACTTTCGCCGTGGTCGGCTTCTTTGCCGGCACCTTTGCCAACCGTCTGGGTCTCCGTCTGACCCTCTCCATCGGAGGGCTGGGATATTGCATCTATGCCGCCTCGTTCCTCTGCTACACTCACACCGACAACATGGGCTTCGTTGTCTTTGCTGGTGCACTGCTTGGTGTTTGCGCCGGTCTTCTGTGGACCGCCCAAGGCGCCATCATGATGTCGTATCCTCCCGAGCACAGCAAGGGTCGTTACATTTCCTGGTTCTGGGTCATTTTCAACATGGGTGCTGTTATTGGCTCGCTCGTGAGTTCTCTCTGTCTCGTTGGAGTTGGCGGTTACTAACGTGGTATCTTAGATCCCATTGGCTCAAAACATCAACAAGAAGGCCGGCCCTGTCACTGATGGCACTTATGCCGCCTTCATCGTTTTGATGTGTGTCGGTGCTGTCCTGGCTCTCTTAATCTGCGACGCCGACAAGGTCGTCCGTGAGGACAACACCAAGGTCATCGTCATGAAGAACCCCTCGTGGAGCACCGAGATCAAGGGTCTGTGGGAGACTCTGTACGACGCCCCCTGGGTTGTGCTCCTCTTCCCCATGTTCTTCTCGTCCAACATCTTCTACACGTACCAGAACGTCGACATGAACCTCGCCCACTTCAACACCCGAACTCGCGCCCTCAACAACCTGCTCTACTGGCTCGCCCAGATCATCGGTGCCCTCCTTGTCGGCTACGGCCTCGACGTTGCCAGCATCCGCCGCAGCCTCCGTGCCAAGATCTCTCTCATCGTGCTCTTTGTCCTGACGTTTGCCATCTGGGGCGGTGGTTACGCCTGGCAAAAGGACCAGACACCCCGTGAGATTGCCATGGACTCCAAGAATGAGGGCCAGAAGGTTGACTGGGAGGATGGTAACAAGCTCTTCCTCGGTCCCATGTTCCTCTACTTCTTCTATGGCTTCTTTGATGCCGCCTGGCAAACTTGCATCTACTGGTACATGGGTGCCCTCTCCAACTCTGGCCGCAAGACTGCCAACTTTGCTGGTATGTATACGTTTTCTACATGTATAGGTCAGATCATTAACGAATATTACAGGCTTCTACAAGGGCATCCAGTCTGCCGGTGCCGCCATCTTCTGGCGCCTTGACGGCATCGGAAAGCCCTTTGACACCATCTTCGGTGCCACCTGGGGCTGCCTCGCCGCCTCTCTCCTCATCGCCGCGCCCGTCATCTTCATGCGCATCCAGGACTCTGTCCCCATCGAAGAGGATCTCAAGTTCAGCGACGAGACGATCGAGGATGTCATTGTCGGCCCTAAGGATAAAAAGGTGGACCCCGAGTCTTGAAAGAGAATGCAATTATTTGGCATAATAAGCGGGTGCATTTTACGCAAACTTAATTTACGATCAGGCGTCTTATGTGCGTCGAGGCGATTGGTATGGTATGGAATGAAATGGATGATACCTTTGGGTGCTTAGATTTAAGCAAGGGAATGATGTAGCATGGAGATGTGTGCAATTAATGAAGATGTATGACTTTCTAAAGAAGGCAAAATATCACAAAGCTTATCTGTCATGTACTCATTCTTGGTGATTCGAAGGGTCAAAGATGATAAACATGTCTGTAGTTGAGTTATCAATCAGTGATTAAGGAGGCAGGTGTTTAGCACCCGGACGCCAGCTTGGCTATTTGGCATACTACTAGGTAAGCCTAATGGATATCCTCAGTAAATTATCATCAGTGTCTCTTGATGATTATACTTAATTGCAACCCAAGGGTAAGAGAAGGAGATCTAAGGTGAAAAGGATTTCTTAGTCTTTTCTTACAACCTTACTCTCCAGGACCCTCGATACTTATACTACTTGATGCTGATGGGAAGATATACAGGTAGAGGGGCAACATTGGTGTAAAGCCGTGAGACTAGGCGCTGTCCAGTATCAAGGGCGTCGCGGTACATATCTCGGCGCTTCTTGGAATCAACGGATGGCTCAGTTTTGACCGTACTGGTCTCTTCTTTCTCTCCTTTATATAGCGAGCGATAAAAGGTCACAGAGGCCATAAGCTTGGTCTCATTATTCATGATGGTATCAACCCATATCAGGTGGAGGGATGAGGGTGGTGGCCCCTGTGTGGAAGCATCTCTCTCACGTCAGACTGCTACTATGATGGCCCTGATATGCAAAGATCCTAATCTCGAGGTGTTTGTTGACGATGATAATACTACTTTGGACGTTAGGTTTGGTGAGGGTGATGTGGTTAATTCCCTTACAACTCCTATTCAGCAATAACATAAAATAGGTACCTACTGTTAGCATGCTAAACGTCCGCTCCTTGATTCAAGGGGGATGGGGTTGAGACCAAGACATTATAGTCCAAGGTTAGGAATTCATTTTTCCAAATTAACATTGAGACATCACAAGGCAAGAGAAACCAGTATTGAGGACAATGAATCCTATTTCTTCATTTTATTCTTCCAGCTTGTTCCTGCTGCGGAACCTTCCTTTCCTTTTGATCTTTCTGTTATTCCCATCTTCTTTTTATCCCACTCCATCCCAGGAGCAGAAAGCAAACAGCCAAGGTCGCCGTCTTCATCGTACAAGAGCAGTAGATACACACACGTACAACCCAGCCATGCCGCTGCAGCACAGCCAATAGTTCCAGTTCCCGACAGCCTGCCTTTCCGGTCTTTTTCAGACAAAACCCAAGAAGAGAATAAAAGAGAAACAGCCACCCGATGAAAAAGCAAGAATCCCACAATAGTTAGTCGTCGTCGTAGCCGTTCCTGGAACCTGGTTGCACGCCCTGTGCCATAAGATTTTTGTTTTCGACGCCCTGTCCGTCTCCGCCCGGAAAGAAGAGAAAATACAGAATGTAGAAAAGAACAGAACAACAAAGCAGAGCGAGTCTAGGAGGCTGCGTCCATACCCTGAAAGTGAGCCCAACGAATGACCAAGGCAGGGTGTCGCAGTGACATGCTGTGATTCCAAACATGAACCTCCCAAGACTCCTCATTCCCTTCATGTCCCAGAGGGTTGAGCGCTCGCGCCACGTAATGTATGTAATTCTTGGTCGAGCTCCGCCCGTGGGAACCGACATGAAAACCGCAAAAACAGAAAATTGCAGACCCAAATGTGAATAACGCCGTTGTGCCGATGGATATAGTGGTCATTAAGGACATGACGATGTTTCCCATCTGCTAAAGTCCAAGACAAAAATAGGGGGTATCAAAGATGAATGTAGTTACTAATGAAGTAATATGTGCGCGTGGTATGGTAATGGTGGTGGTAAATCGTTGCGTCAGCCCAATCTAGGGCCGAGGTTGTCGAGCTAGCAAGCATCAAGCGAGCTCTTACTTATACTTGAGCGGGTGTAGGTGTTTGGGCGCCTCGGTCTCGGGACATCCAGGCGAAGAGGTCCGCACGGCTGCCTCCGACACCCATGATGGAGGCGGCTGAGGACTCGATGGCAGGACGGTTGGCCGTCTCGCGGGGCTCGAGCAGCAGACTCTTGCGGTAGTAGCTGACCTGTACGTTGCCCTCCTCGGTATCGCGGACTTGGCTGATCTGAGACGAGATCCAGTCCTGCATGTCCGGTACCTCGGTCAGCCGGTAGGGGATCTGGAATCGCTGAAGCTCTCCAATGATCTTGGCAGTGCGGGTGTGCTTGTCAAAGTTGACAATGGTGATACCGCCAGCACCAACCTCCTCCGATTCGTGGCCAATCGACATCTGCTTGGTGGCTGGGTTGCCAATGTCGACAAATGTCAAGTCGGTCAGGTACATGCCAAGGAAGGGCAGGCAAGGGGGGACGTGGTCGTGGAGACGAGTTCGCAAGACCTTGTTGTTCTGAGAGGGCTCAACAAGGGCCTGGAGGTTTCGAAGCATCTCTTTGCGCTTGGCAGAGATAACATCCCAAGTCTTTCGAAGGCGGCTGATGGTGCTGCTGTTCAAGATGCAGATGATGGCCATGAGTCCATCATAGTTGTGGAGTTCAAGGCACTGGTGCGCGATCTTGATCCAGTGCTTGATGACCTGAGCGCGCTTCTTGACCTCTTGCTGCTGGAGAATGGTCTCGGCGACAAGGTTGGACAGATCAGTCGACAGAGATGACATGGCCTTGACATTGGGGGCGTCAACGCCACCCTTCTTCATCCACTGAGAGGCGAGGAGCTCCTCGGGAAGAATGGAGCAGAAGATGGTCATCTGCTTAATGGTCAATTGACGTGCCAGCTCCAGAGGATCAAAGTCGAGGATGCTAGGCTGGGCAACGCCCATCTTGAAAGCAGTGAGGAGGTTGAGCTGGCCCTTGGTAATGGCAGGGATAGGCAAGGGGGTCTCAGCTGGCACGTATTGCCCAATTGACGTGTTCGTCTTGCCCATTGATGAGACAAGCCGAGGCACCAGCGAACCCTCGCCTGAAACCCGCTGCGCAAGCTCATGCAGACGTCGGCCGGCAGAAGGCAGAACAGAAGCAAGCTTGAACTCAGCAAACGGAATGATCAGGCCCAGAGCCTGACGATCAGTCTCATCCCGCCAGTGGGACTCGAGCCAGCCCTTGAAAGCATTGTATACCCTCAATCGAACAGGTCCGGCCACATGTGGCGAGTCGTGGACGTAATCGAATCGCTCAATCAGTGCTTCCGCCAGTCGCACCGGAGAGCAGAAGAGTCGGAAGGTGAGGTAAAAAGTAGAGACAAACATGGCGTCGGGGGTGGACTCGTGGGTGGTGAGGCGCTCGACAAGAGCGGGAAGAGAACCGCCAGTAACTTGGCCCTCCTTGTTGAACATCAGCTCGTGGGCGAACGTCTTCTCCATGAGTCTCGACTCAACATCCACTTCCTCGGTCTGAGAAGAGCTTCCAGCATTGCTGAGGTTGGAAATGGAGGGCTGCTTGCGGGGAGCCAGAGTGTGGTCGGGTGTTGTGGCTCGGGTGGAGGACTGCGACACGATGCTGACCTCGGAGTCTCGGCTCAGATATGTGGCGCTGCTGCCAGCGCTGGAGGCGACCATGCTCTCAAAGCGAGAGGTCGAATTGAAGTCGTTGTCGTGGCTGGTGTTGTCGATAGGGCTAAAATCTTCACCGCTGGGGAGCAAGCTAGTGGAGAGCTTGGGAAGAGGAGGAAGCGAGGGTCGGAGAGAGGAGACGGAGGAGGCCATGCTGGACAGCTGGTCGTCATTTACTGAGGAACGTCGAGAGCCGGCGGGTGAAGGGTGGGCGGTCTGCTCGTCGGTAGGAGTCGTAACCTGGGGGACTTCAGGTAGCGGCTTGTCAATAGCGACAACAGTCAGTCGTCGAGGTGCGGGAGTAGAGGAGCCTGAAGTTCGATTCGACTCGGCCACGCTGGCGGTCTCGGTGGGATCAGCGACCGATGGGGTCCTGGCGCGCTCCTCAGTCTCAATGTCGAGAATGCTTAGATCAATGCCCAGGCTGCTCGTCTCAAGCTCAAACTCAAAATCGCCAATACGCTCAATGGAAGCTTTCGCCTTGGCGACGCAGTCTCCTGCAGCTCTAACGCAGCCAGTGGCCGAAGCGAGAAGCATGCTATTATCGTGCGGCATGATCAGATCAGCCTCTTCGGATGCAGCGTTGACCAGGGTATCGCGGGCGGAGAAGACGAGGTCCTGAATTCGCTCAAACATTGTAGCACGCGCCTGGGCGAGAGCCTCGGAGCTCGAGTTGATGTGGTCATAGACACCGTCAATAACAGCCAGTAGCTCACCACCGGAGAGTGCGGATTGCCGGATGGCCGAGGCGAGTTCTGGTCGTGACTGAGATTGCAGATGGAGACGGCCGATGAAGGAGCCGAGGTGGGACAGGAAGGTATCGTGACTCCGGTTCAGCCGCTCAGTGACGAGATGATGGGCTCTGGACACCGATGATGGTCCAGCAAAAGAAACTCTGTGCGAAATGCTGGCAGACAGGCGGTGAGTCTGGGCCATGCTTCCCTGGGACAACCGGTGAGAGCTTGGGCCATTAGGAGAGCAAAGAGACGAAAGGCGCTTATTCAAGATGGCCGACGTCTGGGTGCTCTCACTCGACTCAGAGGCTACAACACTTGTGGCGGCCTGGGAGTCGGTGTCGTTGACGGCGCGATGGCTTTGATCGTCAAAGGTAGATTGGTCGGCCGGCGGCGTCGGAGGAACGTACGACTCTTCGAGCACCGTATCCATGACAGTAACGGCCGAAGGAGCACGCGCCCTCCGGTCCTCCTCAAGTACATCCATAAAGCGGACACCCTTTGTCACAATTCTGAAGGCCTTGAGGATCATTTCGTCGATAATATCGTTGACATCCTCGGCGGGAGCAGTCTCAAGACACTGTGTCTCCTGTAGCCGCTTGGCCGTCTTGACCAAGGATGAAAGCTCGGATAGAAGAGACTTGCGGCACTTTCGCAGAGGATCACTCCTCTGGATAAAAGGCGATTCTCGGTTCAGACAATTGGTTCGCTCCTGTGCATGACCGTTAGATACAAGGTGATTGAGTGGCGGACGAGGTTAGGGACGCCAGGTAAGCGCCAGGGTAACTTACCAATAGGAATCGGACGCCAGCAATAATACCCTTCATGAACTCTTGGTTGCCAAACATCTCCCTATCATTGATGGTGGTGCTTCGAAGCAGATCCCAAAAGTTCAAGAGGGCCTTGAGAAGGTTGCACATGTCCTCGGGCTCATAAGCCTCGCAGTAATTGGTCGGTAGCCAGCCGCGGGCGCCCGAGACCAGCAGCGTACCGTCGGCCCATCCATTGGTGTGGATTGAGTGTACCAGGATGACATCGCCCTCGTTGAGCGGTAACGTCACGCTCGAGTCGGACATGGCATAGCTGGGGTTGAAGGGGTAGAAGGCTCGCAGGAAGTTGTGGAATACGGGAGGAGGAGTGTATTGGGGCGACTGGGGCGAGAGGTCCTCCTGCGAGCCATTGGGAGTAGCGGGTGGTGTCATTTTGGATTGTGAGTAAAGAGTGTTGTCGTTCTCCGAAGTCGATGAAGCATCTCCAGAAGTATCGGTTCGGGCCTTGGCGATGGTTAGAGGAGCCACCTGGAGACTGGCTCGCATGGGTTGGTCGCTCAGCATTGCGATTGCCGCTGACAATCGGAGGCGTCGTTTAGATCATCGGGTAGCGTTTCGGCCGGTGGGTTTGAGCAACCACCCGAACCAAAGGTCCGTCCGTTTCTAATATTGTATCTTCTTCCTTGCTCGATGCAGCGCGCGCCTGTACCTTGGTATCCAAGAGAGAATTATGGAGTGAGATGATGCAGCTGGCCGAGTCGGATGCGGGCAGTCGATTTGTGGTTGTGTTTGTAGTTGTGGTGGTGTAAGTCGTGCTGAGGTTTACACTTGGTCGCGGGTGAGGAAGGATTGAACCACGGAAAGAGGCAGGAACGAACTCGAGGGAGGCTCGGCTGGCGTTGCCTGGGCAAGAGAAAAAGTCAGTCACCTGGGAGTTGGATTTGTGATTGTAGTGTTTCTGCAGGAAACACTACAGGAAGCATTTGGAATGAAGGGAGAAGGCGTCGGGTGGGCTGGAGGGGGCAATGGGTATGTAGCTGTCGAGGAATGCCAGGATCGCAAGGGGGCGCAGAAGATGCTGCAAGACTTGCAGGCGGCGTTCGTAAGGCGTTGCGAAGACGTTTTTAGAGGGGCGTTGCAAAAAAAGACGTTGTGTGCACCGGACTGAACTCGGCTGCGGAGACGGTCCAACTGTCTGTTCGTCTTGTCTGTCTCTCCCTCTCCTTCTCTCCAAAAAGCAAAGCCTGGGCCACAAGTCGATATGTTGGACAATTGCGCCTCTCGGCTCACCCACGGACTCAAAGCTGAAGCACGGTCTTGTTTCGCCTGAATGGTGCGTCTATCTTCGATATATGATGCGTTTCTGTGCGTCCCGGTGCCAGATGGATGCTTGAACGTCTGTGTTCGTGCATTGCCAGTGGTCGTGCGTACATGCGTAGTTGTGGGGGGAGGGCAGATGGGATGATGCGGTGTAGTGCAATCAATGTGTTGCATTGACTTGACTGAGACTGTCAAGTTGCTTTGCCTGTTCGCTTACCTTTTTTATGGCAAAAGAAAAGACCCAAGTTTCCCAGTTCAAAGAGAAGCAGTCGTCGTTGTCGTCGTTTTGTTATGTCGATTGAGTAACTCAAGAGGTTGTCGAAGTGACCAAGAGTTGATGGAATGAGAGGAACCGAATTAGGTGACAGGGGGGTGGGTTCGAGTGAGCAAGACAGTAAAGATCAGGTCAGCCTGCGACGATGAGAGCTCGACAAAGCGAAGGTGGATGAAGATGGATGGATTAGTCGAGAGCAATGGATGGCGTCGAACGAGTTGAGTTGAGTCGAGAGGTGGAGATGTCCAAGCCCAAGCACACAAGTCGAAGCTGAGTGAGTGAAGTTGTATGAGACGAGTCGAGGTCGGGTCGAGGGGAAGAGATGGGGAAAAAGAGATATCACACGCAACGTCGGGGTCTGGGGGAATGCGGTGGTGTTATCACCTTACTCGGTACCCTTCTGGTGGTCTTGATTGCCAGTGGCCCTGGTGCTCTTCTGGGTGTCTTCTTCTCTCGGTGGCCACACCCACGCCTTTCGTCAGTGAGTGTGGGACCCTCGCCGTGCCCAGGGGGCCCAGCATGTCCCAAGTCAGAGTCCCAAGTTCCAGGGGGTGGAGGAGTAACGGACGGGTCAGAGTGGGTTTGCATCCAGGGCAAGGTCAACGGGAAGATAACTCCACGCCCCCTTAAGTTCTCTCTGCTGCAGGGGCTCCATGCTGGATGGCAGAACGAGGCAGAGTGGTGATGGGTGGCGCTGGATGCCCGCAAATGCCCAAGCTCCCACCAGACGGGAGGGAGTGTGTCCTTGGTGGGGGGGGGCACAACCAACCGACCAGGCCAGCCCAGCAGTAGAGTCCCCAGGAGCAGCCGCTAGAAAGGAGCTAGCTCTTCCATGGGCCCCCTGTCCCTGGGCTGCTAGTGTTCAGGGGACAAGGGCTTCGAGGACCCAGGGACCCGGCAAGCGGCCAGGGAAGCTTTCCAGGGCTCTCTCTCAAGGCCAAGATGTGATCCTGAGAGACGACGAGGATAGAGCAAGGCGTGGATGGACCCCTTTCTGCGCTCCTGTTGAACGGATTGATGAGCGCAGGTGTGTGTCTGTGTGTAAGTTGGTGTCTAAACCATCGACCTCCAAGGGGGAATAGTGAGCCGGTACATCTCTCAAGGGCGTCATATCATCATGCACGCGCAACAGATGGATGCAGCCCAGAAAAAGAGTAATCCACAAGCAGAGCTGCTCGCAGGATAGGTACGGTGCTGTGAGGTCTGGATCACACAGCACCTACCGTACCAAATGACGATTGGATCCGCCACAGGGATGTCTGGTTCCACTCCTTGAGCTCTCCTCTCTCTGTCGTGGTAACCCAGCCTGTACAGGACATGTGCTGGGTTGCCGCCTTTGCACGTCTTCCTAGTGGACGGTTTCTAGGCTGCTTCATTCGACTGTCCATCTCGCAGAGCTTCTCTCTGGACGAGCTTTAATGGAACCGGGAAATTTGGGCGGCTTTCTCATCAGCTCGTAGCAGCCAACCTGATAGCTGGAGCGGCCGGGGTGGTTGATAGCTTCATCACGGGGAATATCTCTAGCTTGTGTCCTAGGGTGACGGACTCTTGGATTGGATGCCACCATCGCTCGCGGCAGCTTGCAGCGCTTCCCCCAAGGTTGCCTGCGAACGGGATACTACTCCCCAGACTTGCTTGAGAAGCCCATTTTCAGGCCAGAAACTCATCGGCCACCATCCAGGCCCATGGCCGCCATCTGCCATCTGCCACGCGCAGCTCGAGCGTCGGGCGTTGGACCATTGCCTGATGTCGTCAGTCTTCGTCAGAAACTCCCAAGACCCATAACTCGAGCGAACCTGAAGAGGTGATGATCGCTTCTGGTGCCGGGTAGCTTGGGCAAAACTCCTCGTCACCTCCACTCGAGAATCCATACTATGCGCAGACCGCAGTAAGCAGGGCAAGTTCCAAAGAGAATCATTCGGAAAGAGATCGAGTCGTGCGACCAACTCCCTCGTATTGGTTCTCCTGTCTCTTGCTCCCTTCCACTAGTCGTGCTCTAGCTTGCTTGTTCCTGAGCTGGCCTGCAGACAAGCTGCTGCAAGATGCACAAACCAATGCCTTCTCCTGCGTCTCGCTTCAGCACCATGACGGGGCCACAGTGCCCTTGATGCGATCTGACGATACCTTAAGGGTCTGACGCTTTTATCGCGCCTGGGCCTTTCATGTCGAGGGCTAACCCCATCTCCGCTTGGGCTACACCGCACTGAGGACTGCTGACCCGGGATGCTGATGATCGCCCAAACTTACACAGCCCGGATGAGATGCCACTGCTCCTGTCGAGTGCCGGACGGAAAAACCACGAGGATCTGCTTGGTGGAACCGTTGTCACCGTCACCGTCGCCGTCCCCTTCCTGAGCATCAGCAACGAGGCCATGTCCCAGCCACGAGACCTCTTAGCCGCAGGCTATTGCTGTCACCGTCTATCCGCCAAGTGAGCCCGCGCTCAGCATGGACCAGCAGCAACAACAAGCCCGGACCTTACCATCATCGAGAGCGATCAATTTTGACTGACTCCTGTTCTTCCCTCCCTGCATGGTGAGTGCTTTGGCCATGGCGGATCGATCTGCCCCCGGTTTTGGAATATGCAAGACGGACTCGAGACATGGAGTCAGATCCAACACAGCCAAACACCAACGAGGGCGCTCCCGTTGGCCGTCCGTCTCCGTCTCCGACTCCGCGGCCGACTCGGAACGTCACGTCGGCGGTTCTCTGGCCGTTGGTCTCTCTCGCCAAAAGCAAACGAGGCTGGCCGAGTTGCGAATTTCCCCATATTGTTTGATCGTCGTCATTTGAACCGCTGCTCAGTCGCGTCCCCGCCGTCGACCGTCTAGACGGCTCCGAGACAGCCTCGATTGCTTCCATCCACCGGTGACCCAAATTTTAGCCTGCCATCCGGCGCAAAGTTAACCGCACCGCGCTGCTGTGGCCTCGCGATGGCGCAACAGGCGGACGTTGCACCCCTTTCTTCTGTCCCTCTACGCATGGTTCTGGTGCGCCAGGCCGACTGTCTCCCAGGTACTCGGCGTCATTGGAGCCATGAGCCAAGATTGCTTCTCATCTCACTTCCCCGGCCGTCCAAACACGATCCGCCCGGGCCACGTTTGACCATGGCCCGTCTCAGTTCTCCTTGAAATGACCCTGTTTCTGTCATGCTTCTGTCATGCGCTAGTTGGATTTGCTCCGAAAAACAGGGTCTCTGATCAGATAGAAGACACGTCCGGTGCACGCTTGTTGATGACTTGTGAGAGATGGTTCAGGATGGGCTGGGCTGTGCAGGCCGCCCGGAGGCACTGCTGGCGAGGGGAAGGCTCATGCAAGATATAATGATAATAATAAATCTCCTCCGCGGCGCCGCCACGCGAAGAGAGCCCAAACCGGTACTCTGAGGGCGTCGAGACTCACCGGATGCTCTAGATCAACGGCCGACAACGCGATGTGGCGTTTGACGTTGACGTTTCCAATTGCTGTGGGCAGTGACGGCATTGATGGACTGCCAGCTTCCGGGCGCAGGCACGCAGGATCCCCACCCGCACCTTGCTCAGGCCTTCTAGATTCTGAGGTGCTCTGCCTCAGGCCCTAACGTTACTCCCTACAGCCCTAGTACCATTTCTGGGTTGGTTCGGGCAACGCTCTGTCAACAAGCAGGCATCTGCTCTGCTATGACCTGGGCTGCCAAAGCAAATTGTTCAAGCTCGGGCAGTCAATTTACAAGATGCCAATCATCCGGAACCCACATCATCGTATCGCGTGGTGCCGTATCACCTGGAGAACCGTGCCCAAGTCACGTCCGTCTGGAGAGCCACCAATTGCAGCTGTATCGTCTGGATTCTCGCCGTCGATGGTCTGCCACTCCAGCAAGGATGACCCTTTGCCCTCGTTGACGGCCCGTCGCGGGAACTCCATCAATGCTTTTGAGTTCAACGCTTGAAGGCTTTGCTGTTCTCTTTGCTTTTTGCCTTGACAGAATCCTCGCTTCGCTCAAGGCTCGAGAACAGACCGTTAGTCCCGGCCAATTGCTTAAGGCTCTCCCTCAGCCATGGTACGCTAACCATTAGTGCCACGAACCGACGCAATCCTCCCACACCCTCTCGACCTCTGACTGCCAGGGACTGCTAGCCTGCCAAAGCTGCCAAGTCAGGGGCGCCGACAGCGTCCCTGACTCGACCCTTGCTTCCGCGAAGCTTCCCCCGGTTCCATGTACCCAGAGCCGACGTTGGTCTGTCCTGGACCGTATCCCTCCCTATACCTGTCCCCTGCTATGCCGTCTAGGTTGCAGATTGCAAAACGGCAAGATGGAGCTTGCTCCGCGTTCAACAGGTAAGGCGCTCACCGCTGGACAAGCGGGTTTTTGACTAGGGAACGATCCACTAATGCTTTCACTTCAGATCAATTGACAGCTTGACAGCCTCAGCTCAATATAGTGCCCTGGACTGTCAACCAGGGCCAGCCTTGCCCTTGTGTCCAGGATCCGTTCGCCCTTGAACCGTTGCCATTCCGCAAAGCTTCAGAGTACACCTTACCGCTCTTCATTTTATACTCCCGGCGCATTATCCGGAGGTTTTGGAGAGGTGGTGGACCTGGATAAGACAGAAGGGCCAACTTGTGTTCAGTGCCGAGCATGTCCGATGTACGCTCCGTAAGCCAGCTCTTCAGTTGCCGCCCACTCAGATCTGGTGCAGTGCTTCGATTGAAGCTTGCCGTGGCGCATACGACCTAACCTGGAACCAGTCAAGAGCTGCATCGTATCACGGAACGCTTCCCTCCTCTTGCGAACTGTTCCGAAGATCAGTGTGCCCATCATCCACTAAAATCTCATCAACACAGTCCAGGGAACGTCTTCAGCTCCCCAGTTTGTCGGGAGCGGGATCGATCGATCTCTCTTGGCAATTGCAATAATTCGCCCTTCCGCGTCCAGAGCCAGGGACCGAGGCAGCAATGACACCGAAATGAGTGGCTTCGGTTGCTTTGCTGTACGGTGGCTTCCTCTGCCCCGTGGGCATACATTTCGCACTTGGTCAACCAACGAGTTGGATTTCGAGTTCACAACCCCTAGGCCCACACCTAGCAAACAATCCGAATCCCGCCATTGCGCAGAGATAACCACAGCTTGGCTGCGTTTTAGTCAAGTCATCAGAAAGATATAACTCCCAACTGCGTTGGAGGAGAAAAGCTGCCAGCGGGCCCATTCTTCTGCTTAGAGAGATGTTTGTTGTCTATCCATGGTCTGCTTTTGGCCACAGCTGAGCCTCATCCAACAGCACTGTAGGATGCAATCCTCGAGATTGCTTGGTTATCAGGCTAACTAAGCCGCGGCATGTTGCGCGAATTCGATCGACAAACCGGCATTTGATCCTTCAAGAGGCATCCCAGTTGGATGCTGGTAGAGAAAACTGCTTGACCAACAGCAGTCAAGGCGTTTGTTGCTGACAACCCGCCGACGACGGGAGGAATCTTTAGCCCGTACTGAGTACTCCGCAAACTTCAGAGATTTCTTGTCGAGTGTTTCAATCAATGACTCTTGGGACTTTGAACCCACTGTCAGGAGCCGCTCCCCCCACTCGACTACATTCTACCGAGGATTCTTTGAGCTCAAAGCCATGCATCTGACCCCGGCATCGAGAAGAGGCACTAGGCAACGCGCATGAGGAGGAGCCGGCGGTTTGGATAGAGCGCGTCTGGACCCTTGCTGGAGTCGGTCCTCAGCAGACCTCCTTGCAGACAGTCGAGGTCACGTTATCGCAATCGACTGCTTCTACCCGGAGCAAACTCAGGACGCATTTCGGCAACAAGGCATGTTTGACTGCCACTCGGACTGTTGGTTGATCAAGTCATCAAGAGCTGTCACAACAGGATTTCTGTCGACATATTTGCTCTTGGAAGCAAGCCACCAACAGGGGTCACACCTGGTCAATGGCCCCACCCCTGCCAAACTTGTCACATCGAGCTTTGGACCTCTAACCAACAACCCTGTGACGGCGCGCCGTCCCGCGGCCGGAGGTTCGTGAGAGAACCGGCTTGGAGGGATAGTTCGCTCGGACTTGGCCTCCCGTTAATGATGGTATGCTTGATGACGATTCTCAACAACCATTCACAGAATGTCAGCCATTGTTTCATGAATGGATCTGAAAAAGTCCCAGAAGATGGGGGAGTGCAGCAAGGTCCCGCACTACTGCAGGGCCAACTGACCGCTTGGGTCGATACGCAGGGGAACACGCAAGGTCAAAGTCTCCTGAAGACTTTTCAACTGGAGCAACATCAAAATCTTCTCTGATCCCACAGCGGGTTTTGTATGACCCGTCCCGCCGGGACGGCATCGGTCGACCCATTGGAGAGGAAGGCCTGCGCATGGATGGGGATAGATCTGGGTCCGGATGCAACGGCGAAGGTCATTCCTGGTCCACCTTCCTTGAGGACAAGTCTTGCTGGGATTCTCAGCGGCCCGACAGAGTCCAAGCAACACCGCTCTTCTCGACTCCGTACGGAGTATTGGACTTTGCCTTTATGTGAGAACCGGCAGGGTTCTCGCCGTCGCTTTCAGCGCTTGCTAGCTTTGGTTCTGAAGCGAGCCTGTACGGGCCGGAAGACAGGGACCAGGTGTGCCCGTCCCGTCCTTCGTACAACACCCACATCCTGTCAGGAGGTGAACCTCTCGGGTCTGCGGATCGACTGGCATG
The DNA here is from genome assembly GCA_006518225.1 of Fusarium neocosmosporiellum. Classification (NCBI taxonomy): domain Eukaryota; kingdom Fungi; phylum Ascomycota; class Sordariomycetes; order Hypocreales; family Nectriaceae; genus Fusarium; species Fusarium neocosmosporiellum. The sequence goes on along the minus strand of SSHR01000133.1, from coordinate 22,227 downwards.
CCAATCATTCGCGAGCTCACCCTTAGTTGGAACGTGATGGTCGAATGGCCACAAGCAAACAGGCCGGTTCGCTGACCCTTTTCCGCGTTGACGAGAAAATTGCTGAGTTGAAAAGCCACATGTGATGAGCCAAAGAAGGGTTTGCTAGTGATTGCAAGCTACTGTACGCAACGTCTTGAAGAGGGAAAAGCCAGCCGCTATTCATCTCCCAACACAATAAGCACGGCTGGCAACTTTACGCTAGAGATTTCTGCATCTGGCTACGGATCCTCCGACTCATCAAACGTTCCCGTACGGAGGAAGGGCCGGAAAGTTCTGACCTGACAGAGAGTCCAGAATATGACTAATCAAGTACTGGTACCTAAAGGTACTTACAGTGGATCGTTTTATAGGGGATATAGGTGCTAACAGGTCAGCTTTAGTGACTTTGGTGCCGAGCTTTCTAGCGGTGATAGGGGCACAGATATAGTAGGTTTAGTGTTCTTCATAAAATGTAAAAGTACTACTGAGTACTCTACGTGCTGACTCATCAGCTCGTTACCTCTAGTCGGGTCAGAACTTTTCGGCCCTGCCTTCGTAAAAGGCAATGGCAGGCAAAGGAGCAGTTCGGTCCCGCGGCGGGGCCGCCTTACACACGGGCTGGGAACTGACCCGCCTCATGGGTGTTGTCCCCCGCTCAGAGTGAACTCCGCCGAAGAGACAACAAAAGCAATCATGAGACGGTGATACGTCATGCTGTAGACCCGAGGCAACTAGCTGAGGTGCACTGGAGAAGACTAACGAACTCTCAGTTTGTCGCGTGCAGAGTACCATTTAGAAGCGTGGTAGTGTCTCGCTGAGACACGTTGTGGGTTATTCTCGGTGCGGTTGCGAGCGTTGAAAATTCAACGGGCAGAGCGAGGACCCGAGGGCTCTAGGCAAAGCCGATAATAGAGGCTGGAGTTGGACAGATCGAGACTCGACGCCATGCTCCCACTCTGACCAGCTGTGCGCTCTGTTCTCCACGAGCCATCATGGACTCGGGGAGTTGGGACCGGGGCCGGGGCGGCCGGGAGACAGATCTCTGGTGGTAGCCATCAAGATCGAGGAAATTAACCCAACACCACCAGCACAGGCTAAACCTAGCTCCTGGGAATTGCCTTGAGCGGGCACCCAGAGAAAGGGTGTGAGCCGCTGCCAGAACAGAGCATCACCGCACCCGGTCAGGACCTTGTAGGAACGCTAGAGCAGGACGGAATCGAGTGTTGCTCTTCCGACCTCACGACGACAGCAGCGGCATGTCAGCCCATGCTGTAGCGCGCGCCACCGAAGACGCGGCTCGTCAGTCTAAAGAACGGGAACCGCCCCCATTGGATGGAGTTGGTGATGGTACCTGAAACTCCGAGGCGCCGCGCGTGGCGCTTGATTGTCGACAGTTCGCTCCTCCGGGTTTTCTTTTTTTGGGGTCCCCATTGGGGATCGTCAGCCAGGTGCTCGTCATGCCCATGGGCGAGCATGGAAGCAAGTGAGCACACACGTGGCGTCGAGTCTCGATCTGTCCAACTCCAGCCTCTGTTATCTGCTAGGCCAAAACGGCTGCGGGCCGGGCTTGGACATTGACAATCAGATTGCGCAAAGCAGCTGCTATAGAAGAGCAAATTGGGTTTAACAACAGGCCCACCTATTGAGAAGATCTGCATTTGCGGCATCTCATCACCTCCGGTTTCATTAAGAGGCTTGTCAGATGCCCAACGAACGAACCAACCCCCACGAAGGCGGGATGTGGGTGGTGTGCTCAGCCAGCCTTTCTCTGCCGTGTGAGGGCGTGTTGCTCGCGCGACCAACCTTTGTTCAGCCATGCCATGCCAGATCCGAGATCAACAGGGTCAGACGCGGCGCCGCCCATCATCCGGGGCGATCGAGGATCCCGTCCGGAGCGGTCACGCAAGCAGCTAATTACATGGTACGGCACGACAAGGCCGGTTGAGGATCTCGCGAGTTGGTGGGCTAACACGAGGCCCGTCGAGATCCTTGGTTGTGTGAAAACCACGTTAAACTGCCGAGTCATATGCAAGCGTGGACGGCAGTTCGTTGGGATCGACCGTCCAAGCTGTCGAGCCGTCGGCCTGCATACAGTAGCGTGGCTTCATTTGAATGATGGGAGGACAAAGCAGGAAGGTTGACTGCGTCCAACAAGGTTAAGACAGAAGGTAGTATTCCACGGCTGTGGTGCAACCATGAGACATGATGATGAAGCACACACGCGACGTGATATCAGTCGGATACCGCGTCTGGCGGAAGATAATTATGCACGGCCCATTCTGGAAGACATCCTCGGACGGGCCCATGATCGCTGTCTCACCCACGCCGCTGAAGACTGTGACCCAACTTTCATGCTGGATATTCCCAAAACGACACGACCCGCGTCGAAGCTGGTCCTGGTGGTGCCAAGCCACGTCGGAGATATTTCAGACAGCTCAACGCCGACATCGGTTTTCGAGGCGACGAAGTTGGTTGATGATCTTATCAGATGTCAAGTCAAGAGATCTCAAAACGCCGTGATTTCCGAGTACGTGGGGGCTTTGAGGTGTTTTTCTTCAAGACTAACGTCGAGATGAAGCCCATGTGGTAATGAGACAGCTGTCTCTACGTGCCGTTTCCACGCGCGGTTGCCCTCCCACGTGAGGTGGGAGGGCTTTACCAGACCATCGGGATTATTGTCGCCTGATGACTCGTGGGGTGGCCCTGGGAAAGAGAGTCTTGACAGGGCGGAGAGTGGTGAGGGTTTATGAGCCTTGTATCTCGTCATCCCAAGCACTTGGAAGCGGGATCGCGACGCCGCAATCCTCCTCGAGATGGAGCGTAGCATTCACGGACATTACGGTGCTCTGGTGGCCCATTACCGGCGAGCATTCCGGAACTAGTGAGGCCGGCGAAGTGGGGCTCTTCGGGGCGATGTTGCGGAGGGGCCGGCCGTTGTCATAATATGGCTGGTATGATTTTCAGGGAAAGGGGCTTCAGTTGAAGCTCGTGGGTGAATCGGTTGGATAACCGCACAGCTGGGGCTACTCGCTCGGTAAGTTATTCCTGGGGTTGCGCTCTTCGGTGATCCTTTGGGGTAAAGGTCCCAAGCTGGCGGTTTTCTGACACGTCCTAGTTCTCCGCGATACACATCAATTCTCCTTTGGAGACCGAAGACAGCGTGTGGTGCATACTGTTTGCATGGGGCTACAATCCACAAGAGCGCACCCAGACAAGGGAATCCATGGATTGAGTGATCCATAATTCGACCTTGTCGGAGATGGTGTCACAGAAGCCATCAACCACCACCCTCAGAAGCACGGGTCAAGAGGCGACAATTGCGCGAACTTGGTCGCTGAATTGGACAAATCGAGGATACCACGAGCCGGATCCTCTGGCGGTCGAAAGACCACTGAGGACGCGATCCAAAAGCAATGACCATGCGTGGTGAACCTGGGGCGAAGGATTCGACGTTGGTCCTTGTCGTCAGGCCATAACAGCAAACTAATTGGGAAGGCGATGCACCTGCGGCCCAGAGAAGAGCTACAAAGGTGCAAAGCAAAGCGGAAAGGTCCACGAGGGGTCTTTCATGGCGTGATGGATGTCATCCTCCAGGAGGTTAAAAAGCAATGACGGGAATAGCCGGTGACGAAAGCGAGTAGTACTCGGATCGCGTCGCGTGTGCCTACCTGCAATGCAACACTCCAGGGATGGAGGATACGGGATACCAGTACGCTGAATCGCAGGCCTCTTTGGGTTGGGTTGCTGAAGTTGATGTTATCGCGTCTCCAACAGGCCCGATTGGCGATGGCCGGATGTTGATCTAATCGCCACCACTACATCCCCCGGTTCGTAATGATGGACGAGGACACAGGACAAGACGGCGCATCTCATCCCAACGACTGGTCTGTCACCAGGGTCAGGGTTTGCCTCGCCGGCCTTATTCTGGGGGAATCCATGTCTCTTTACCGTTGCGTCCCCACGTGGAGGGATGGCCATGTCAGGGAGAAGCCCGGGCCTGCTGTCAAAAGTGTCAATAGGGTTGCATTCTCTCGAGACGAAGTCAAGACATGGACGGTTTGGGACCATGACAGTCCAGAAGCGGAAGACGAGAAAGACATGCTCGGCACGGGCGGGAGGGCATCAACCTGAGAGAGCGGCGTATCGGCGCGTCAATCGCGTTTCTGCAGCACCAGCAGCGGGGGCGAGGGTATTGTGTTCTGCATTGCACATTGGGCCATGATACTGCAATTGAGGATTTCAAGAGGTCAGCTTCCTGCCCTGCCCTGCCTTGTTAATGCATGCTGCGAGGGTACGCGCGTTGTGCTTGGTCGGGTTCCTGCATAAATGTGAGCAAGCAGGGGGCCTGTCATATTTGCTGGTGCATGTGAGTCCCCATCCCGGTGAAAAAGAGTGGAATGAATGATGTGACTGATCGACAGGAAAGAGGAAAGAGGAGGGGAGAAGGCATCATGAGATGATTGTCCCCGAAGAGAAGAGATTGGGGGTCAAGGTCAAAGATGTGGTGGGAATGGCCTCACAGACGCACGCGGGTGACACAGGCTTGGCCAATTGACAGCTTGTCAAGGTGTTTGAGCTCGGACTGGGCAGTGCAGTGAGCCCGGATCTTTTGCCGAATAAGCTATTTGGAGGGCTTCCATTGCGACTCTCTGCTGCCACCCGCGACATGCATCTCGAGTTGGTTGTTGGCATTCATGGATAAATGAAGAATCCCCGCATTCAACACAACGGTTGCAGGCATACGCAATGCCAACAACAACAGCATCATCCTTGGAGACAATGACATCCGGATGCAGAAGACAATTGCGACATACATTCAACTCGCATGGTTCGGCTGTCTTGCGATGTGTCCTCTCGGGGCGCATGCTGTCCAACCGACGAGATCTGGGCAGCGTGGTGGTGAGACATTGATTGACTCGCGGAGAAAAGAGAGAGATTCTGCTGCTGCTGACGATAATTCAAGATTAGATGAAGAAGTGATGAGGCCCTATAATCCGTACGCCTCATCACCCTTATCACATCGCATGGCATGGCATAGCGTCGCATGACAGGGCATCGCATGGCATCACTCCCCTGGTCAGTGTTCTGAAGGTGCTGCTGATGGCGCTGCACACTCCCCAGTTCAGTTCAGCTCAGCCTCGGCACCGATGAGCGGAAGCACGGCCGGGGCAGTCAGAGACAGACATACAGACAGACAAGCAGACCGCTCTGTCTGCCGCGTGTGCAGTGCAGATTCTCCATTAAACTATCTGGACATGATCATTGGAAGTCTCCGTCCTCCCTCGTATAGACAACCGGGGCAGCTCCTCCGTCTGGGCCAGAGACAGACATGCCGACGCTAACGGCGCCTCGTCTTCACCGTTGCAACGCCTTCGGCTGCAAGCCGGCCGTTGAGCCCAGGCGAGGCGAGGCGAGACAAGACAAGACGAGACGAGACAACAAAGCAAACGCTTTTCTCCCTCCTGTGTCTTGAGTCGAAGGAATGAGATCTCAATCTGGCTAAATGTCTCTGATGACCATGGAAAAAAAACTCTCCTGACCGATATTTGCCGTCTTCAAGTTCTTTCAGTGGCAACTGAGACCGGAAAGCGCCTTTGCCGTGGCGTCGGTACGCACTGCATTCTGCACAATTTGGTCACCATCCCTGTCGTCGCTCCGCATGCAAGATTCCGACCTCTTTGAGAAAGGTTGTTGGTCTCTGCTCTGCCTCTGCGTCTCTCGGTCCCTTTCTTCATCGTCCTTTAAGCTTCAAGCCTCACTTGATCACTGCAGGGGATCCATCAATTCTTACCCTGCCCACGCTTTGCTGCTGGTAGCTAGCCTAGCGTAGGCTGCCACCAATTCCCTGGTCAACCCCCGTGCCATCCTGGCCGCTGTAGGTCCCCGTCCCCGTCCGCATTGACCAACGCTACTACCTCGGGGGCCTCGAACCCATGAACATGCTCAAACGACAAGGCCCTCGATCCTTCATTCCGGCCTGTCAAAGTAGGCGGGTATCTATCCGCCCAACCCGGTGGAGAGGAGGCCGGATTCTCGCGCCACCTTAGGAATAGCTTTATAGCCAGAGGAACGACGGATTCATCTCACTGAGACGAGCGAGGGCAGGGCAGCAGTCATCCATCCTTCTTCAAGTCTTGCTTGAGCCCCGGCAGTGCAAGCTTCCGCGTGTGTGTGCCCCCGCTTCGTGACATGATGATCGACCTCGCAAGGCTCTGGAAGAGGGAACGCTGGACAGTCTGGGTCGCGGTGATGCGGGACCTTTGGACTCTGCTTTGGGCTCACATACATGTCTATCAACTGACATAGTCTAAAGAACTTTTGTGAGCGGTGACGAACCAAAGTCTTGTCTAGCTCCCGCCCGTCAACTCGAGCCTGTTCGTCATGTGGGGTTGGGTTGACGTTGACGTTGACAAGCGGGTTGGAATAGCTTCGGTAGAGGGTTGCGGCCGAGTGAAGCGGCGAGGGGAAAGCAAGCCGTTAGCCTGGCGAGAGAGAGGGACATACAGCCAGCCAACCGGGTGATAACGACGGAATCGCCGCTTAACAGAGATGAGTGAGGATCTTTGGCGAGGGGCCACGCTTGCAACCTCGCCATGGGTTATCGTCTCGTCACCAGGTTCTCGGGAACTATCAGGGGACGAAAGAAAGATGACGACTACACACCCCCTCCCCCTCCCCCTCGGCGCCTCTTTCGGGACCCCAGGGGGATACGGCGTCCCCGTGATACAGAGCCCATTACGAGTCTATGCTACACCGTCGGGAAAGCCTGATGTTGCATCGTGCCCCAGGAATCTGGTCGGCAGTTATTGATATTTCGCATGGCGCGACTGCAGGTACGGTTTCTCTGCAGCGCGCGCCGGCGAGGCGGTTTTTATCATCTCGCCTCTACCACGTGTTTTGGACAACCCTTGGCCGTTCTGCTCTCGCGTAGGAGTTTCGCCTCATCTGCTGGTGAAGGGTTTCCTGATATCCGGGTCAGGAGCTTGGCAGGGGGGCTCTGCTTTACCGTATCCTCCGGGTTAAGTTATATTACATCGGTGAGAGTACGTTATATGGTACATTTGAATGTGCACGCGGAGCCGGAGCAGGTGTGCGGAATATGTGCTAGACTTAATTCATGCTCTGGCATGGAAACGGCTCGGCTGAGTTTGTGATGTTCTCTTCTCTTTCGATACCTGTTACGGAAGGGGCGGATCTCTCGGCTTTGCAGCAGAGCCAGTTTATATTAGTTTCGGGTGCTACGTATTGTTTGACCTTTTGATGATAGCATGCTCTCTCGTGATTCTTGTGATGTAATCTCGCCGTTTGTTCATGCTACGAGGCATGACTCTTTCTAGTGATGGCACGAGGTTTAAACCGACGGGGCAATCTCTTTTCAGACCATGCTATAACTCTGGTCAGATTTGCGCTCAAGCCTGTAGAGCTGATATTTTATGAGTCGTACTTGTGATGTAATGTGTGTTGTTGATGTGGGCGTTGATGGAGGAGGGTGTTGTCGTGGATAACCTGGCTGTTGTCATCCGTCCTAAGAGCTGGGACAGGAACTGAGGACTATTACTCTTAGGATATACTCTCTGGGCCTTGTTTGTGATTGTAGATTGCTGAGATCCTATGTTCTTGGCTCTTGTGTATCAGAGGCAATGTGCTGGGTACGGTGTTCTTGGTGGAATAGAGGAAAGACCCTGAGGGCTGAGCGATAGCTCACCTAATGTCCTGCGACCGTGGTTCAGACTTTATTGACGATGTATTGTATTTGGTCCTTTCTAGCGGTGCTGTCCTTTCGTAGCCTGTTATTGTTGCGTCTTGGTGTCTGATTGTGAGTTCCTGGTGAGGGAATGAAGCTCAAGATGATGGTTTGCAACTGGGCCATATGTCCACCACTAGCGCTGCTCAACAGTCCTACATTGTTCGATGACATTCCAAAACCTACGGAACCCTCCTTATACGGCTGTTTTATTTCTCCAAGTAAAATATTAGACAGTCATAGATGGCCACCTCCTCGATTGTGCTCGAAAGAGGCACCTGTTCAAGTATAGGGTATGCAGGTTCGGCTGACACTTGAGTAACACAGTAGTTATTATTTGTATAGGCTCAACACTTTTTTATTGTGTCTTTTGTCGTATTGGATACTATGGTATGGTGCGGTTTCTCATGGATAATTGACTTTGTGGATGTGAATCTTGCTTTGATAATAAACAGACAAGACACCTCCGTACAAGTTGGATCTGAGAAGCTCTGATGAACAACATGTTTTCCTAGATGTGTGCCATGTGAAATCTTTGTTATTGCATCTGGCGGTGCACATTGCTGCAACTGTAACTAAAGTTCACTGTCCTTGCTGTTTATCGAGGCTTGGTTATAAAGCTTCATGTTCCGCCTTGTTTTGTTCTACTACACATTGCTGTATCTCCAACCGTCAACAGAGGTCATAACTTTGACAACTATTATCCATGGCAATTCAGTTAAAACCTGTCGCTAATCCGACAGAACTCGAGTTGACTGTACAGGCATAGGAGCCACCCATTGCGCAATCGCTCTACTGCACAGTAGTCTGAAGACTATTGATTTGCTGGGTTTCGATGTTCCTCGGGCATAACCAACGGAACCAAGCCATTCACGTGAGAACCGACCAAGACATGAGTTACTGAGATCAAACAACTCATGTGCTGTCTCTGCTAACCCTTTGTAGTGCTGAATTGTCTTGGTCGTTGGTTTTCCTGCCGACAATAGGGGTGGCAGTGCATGCACAGTGTGCACGTGTGTCGAGCACAGTCCAGTCCACGTCATCCAGAGTGCAGCCGTGCGCAACGGTGCCACAAATAGCACTGTGCGATCCCCCCCTTCGATAAGTAAAGGCACCCCAAAATCTTTATCGCAACTTTGGATTCGCTATCCTTGGCCTTGGGCATTAGTTATCGCGGGTATGGAAGCGTCACCTCTCACCCGCCAGACTCCGCCGGAGGTCTTTACTCCAAAGATCATCCAGCTGTACGATTCTCTATTCAAGGTTGGTTGCGTCTTGTTCTTTCTTGCTGTGGTGCCGCCCTGGTTGAAGTCTAACTTGTTGTGTGCAGGTAGCTATCTATGTTCCCCCCTGCACACGCAACCAACTTGCGCCGACGACTGATCGACGAACTCCTGCGCTAGGATGACTTTGACGAAGAAAAGACCGAGGGCTTTTGGGCCGAGTTCTTTCTACTGCGACCCGATCGAGCGGCCCTGCGACGCCTCCTGAACGAGCTGAGCCCGAGCGATGTGCTGCAGTTCGAGGTCCGAACGAGGGAGCTCTTTGCGAAGGCTATAGCTACTGTCAAGGGCGGGAACAGCTTTGCGCAACTACATGCGCTGGACGTGCGTTGAATACTGTCGCCCTCCTACCGGAAAACCGAGTCTAACGTCGTCTAGACCCTCAGCGTCTTCCTGTCATGCCTCCTATCCAAGCGGTACCCGCACCCTAGCTCCGATATCATGGTTCTCCTCGCCGGCCTCGACCACATCGACAATGTCTTTACCGACTTTGTCGGCGCGCTAGAAAGCATAACTAGGAATGGCAAGGACTGTAAGGCTCGCCAGGCGCATTTGGGGGTATAGAGCTGACTGGGTAGTGGAAACACGATACAAGGCGATCGAAGTGTTGCTTGCGGTTACGGCGGGGGCGTATCAGACAACTCTGTTGACCTACCTCATCCAGAGAGATCTATTTCCCTCGGTTATGAAGGTACGTGCGGTGTCAGAGGAGACAAGGCGTGATGCTGACAAGATGCCAGTTTATCCAAGACTCCGAGTCATCGAATCAAGTCCTCGAACCGTTCATCCTGCTCGGCCTCCTGGCCAACTACAACAAATTCGAGTTCCAAAACCCCTACCAGCTACGGCTAAACGACTTCGTCAACGAAGCTGTCATCCAGAAGATTGTCAACTGCATAGGGCAGTCGTGTCAGACGGTGCGGTCTCGGTACATCAAGATCCAGGATGACCTGCCTGAAGGCTGGACCTTTAGCGCGACCCTGAACATGCTTGGACTCGGTGCCATTGCTCCTGGGCCTAAGCCGGTGAGGAAGCCTGTTTATGATGTAGAGACTGCCAAGGCTCTATTCACCAAGTTGTAAGTTGAGCCATATGAGTTTCTAACTGAGAGCTCAACTGACTCTTTGCCAGACCGGAGGAAGAGGCTGCCATTCTTCTGGCAACATACGACTTCACTCACGCAAACAAGCTGTTTTGCTTTAATCTAGTGACGATGGGGGCAGAAAAGGGCGCCGAGCAGCCCATTGCCAGCTATCTTTCTCTCACATCCTATCTCCTCCAGCACGCCTACTTGTCACCCCGTGCTACCTACTACGCCCACCTCAACCTAATGGTGTTCCGCCTCCTTATCGAAGATCCTGTCATCTGCAAGCGGATGTGCAGCGAAGACTCGAAAGTACCGGTACGCCTGTGCCGACAACGGCAGCCCTACCTTCCCCTGGTCAAGGGCGAGAGAGTCTTGGCCATCTCACTCCTCGACACCATGATCGACGGCATCAACCATAATCTCCGCCGACGCCTGGATGTCAGCCTCTACTCGCTCTGCTTCGGCATCATGCTCCGCGTCATCTCATACCTCTCTCGCACGCGCACCCGTCTTGAATACCACTGGCCCGAGTTCTTCCGCTCTCTGCTTTCCATCGTTCGCTTCTTGGCTACTTACACGGCCGACCTGAAGGATCTACCGCACATCGATACCCTCCTTGACCACGTTGTTAATCTCATCGCCCTGTCTCTGTCTGCTGGCGAAGCCTTCCTTCCGACGCCAGCGGCGTACGACGACCTCTTCTACAAGGTGGTAGAGTCGGGCGAGGTGTTGACAAAGTTCAAGGAGAACTACAGACTGGGGAACCGCAACACCAACTCAATCGACACGCTCATCAATGTCAGCGCTCACTACAACCAGCTGCTGTCCGAAGGCGGTGCGGCGCGACGTAAGCCTAGCGGGCTGACGACGCAGGAAGTGACCGAGGTGATCCGACAGGGGTACGAGACGCTGAGCATCCAGGCCAAGGAAGGACTGGATTCGTGGGAGCGGTACCGGGAGGCGGATGAGAGGACGCTGCTCAAGAAGATGGCGCGGGCGGCGGTCGGGGATGTGAGGGTCATGATTGAGCGGTAGTTGTATATAATCGAGACGGTCTAATGTTGATTATGAGAAGCATGCCATGGATTCGAGTTTATGCCGTACAAGTGGAGAGCACCATTGACTATTTAAAAACGCTATCGAGGTCCACTTTGCCCGTGTAGCCCAGGAGAGCCTTGCCGCCGTCGGCCTTGACGCTACCGACTTTGATGTCTATGTCGCCCTCTGTACCGTCCGTGTTGTGGGCTCCCGCCACGACCCTGGCCGAGTTGAGCATCTCCACGTTTCCTAGCTCTATTCGCCTGCGCTTCTCGTCGACCTTGGTTTGGAGAAAGGCCAAGAGATCCTGATAGCCCTTTGCTAACTGGGCACTTCTCTGGATATCGGCTGCCAGGTCTTGGTCTATTTCCTCCATGTTCCTCGACTGGATCTCGGCGGAGGCCTGGTTTAAAAGCACTTGAAGTTGTTTGAACTGCTCCATGGAAAGCATTCTGTCCAGAGATAAGCCACAGCACCAAGTGGTCACGAGAGAACTTACAGGTTTGCGCCGTTGAGGGCTAGGCTGATCGTTGACTTGCATACGTTGAGCTCACTGATAAAAGCTGCAACTCTGTCCTTGGCCAAGAAGCCGACATTGAACCTGTCTCTACGAGACAAGTTGCCCTCAATAGGGTGACTCAGCAGCTTCGTCAGCTCCTCGTGAAAACGGCCGCACACATCGCTACAAGCCTTGAGAGCAGCTTCGAGGTTCCCAGTGCGGGCAATGTTGTCGAGGACGGGTTGCCAGTCGGGTCGGTGTAGCGAGGCTTGCAGACTCTCGATGACGGACAGGACGTTGTGAAGCTCTGTCTTGGCGTTGGTGATGGTCTGCGGAGCATCCTTTATGCTACCCAGGTCGTTGGAGAGGATGTGGACTGCGTGGAGGGCTGTTGCTGCGAAGGTCACGGCGGCTGATACAGTTCCTACTATTTCGGCCATTGAGGAAAAGAGACACGGCTTGATGGTTTTGGAGGCAGCACCGAAGGTAGGTAGGTAGAAGTGTATTTGGACACGGATGGATGCCGCGATTGAGATGGAAGATAACAGTCGAGTTAGGAGAGCATAACTTCTGAAGAGAGGGGCTTTGTTGATGCCTTGGGACTGTATTTCGTGGAAGCCAATCAATCATTGACTCCTGCGTGACCTGTGAGACCTCAGCTGAAGACTTACCTAAACCTATGCCCGGGCTGAGAATCAAGCTGTGAGGGTTGGAAGGAAGCTCCCTCTGTCATCTTCATCCTTCCATCCACGAATCCTTGGACTCTCTCCTCCATCTACGGGTGGACTCCGATGCTCTATCCTCGGTTATATATTGTCCTTCGTCTGACGCCATGAGCGCAGAGGCGCCTGCCAATATCGCCGCTGCTATTGGCGATGTCAACCTGGGCCCTGGGGCCACGGCTATTCTTGGCATAAACAAAGTCGATTCGGGTGCGTTGAGAGACTTACTTTCGTATGCTCTAGCTAATTCAAGCCATGGGTAGACGCCAGGAAGAAGGAAAAGACTGTCCAAGAATTCAAGAACGACCTCTTCGTTTCCGAGCCGAGCTCAGTCCGCGCCGAACTCATAAATACCAAGGGAAGCCTGACAGAAGGAACCTGCCAATGGGTCCGACACAACGAGATCTACCGGTCGTGGCTGGACGCCCAAGACTCGCGCCTCCTCTGGATATCTGGCGGACCTGGGCGGGGAAAGACGATACTGTCCATCTTCCTGACCCTGGAGTGGGAGTCTCTTCCTGACTGTGTGCTCTATGTCTTTTGCGGAGACAAGTCCACCGGTGATGGTCACCACCATGAGATCTTTGCTATACCAGGTCTTGGACCAGGCTCCGGGCATGACCAGCCACGTGGAAGACTGCTTGAAGACAGAAGAGAGAACCAAGCGTACTCTTCGTCTCGTGGAGATTTATGGGCCATGTTTGCAAGCATGCTGAAGGATCCAAACCTGGGACCCGTCCTTGGCCTGATCGACGTTCTTGACGAATTCCAACGAGACTCGACCCGCTGGCTCCTAAACAACCTACGACACGTCTTTGACAAGGAATCAAAGTCGCGATTGTTGCCCCCCAGCCCATTCAGGCTTGCCATAGTAAGCCGAGACATGGCTGGCTTGCGAAGCTATCCTCAATTGAATTTCGAAACCAAGACGGACGCGATTGCAGAGGATGTCTCCCTGGTCATCGACGCCAAGATGAGAGAGCATGATCTCTTCTCAGAGTTGGATGATGACTTCATCACAGAGGTCAAGGAAACCCTCCGGCACCGTTCAGATGGAACCTTCTTGTGGGTTGGCTTTGCCATCCAGGAACTCCTGTCCGTCGGGACAAAGACAGAGATGCAGCTTGCCCTGGATGCAATTCCCCGAGACCTTGGCGGACTGTACTCCGATATTCTCTTCCGGATAAAAGGCCCCATGAAAGAGAAAATTGCCCAGCTCCTGTGCTGGGCGACTCTGGCGTGCCATTCTCTAACAGCGCCCGAGCTTGCCGATGCGTTGGGCGTGAATGCCCAAACTATTCTCGACCTGGTGGCCATGTCTGGGTCACTCTTGACCTTTGGTGAACAGATAGACCACAACATACCCGGCTCGAAGGCTCCTTTTGATATTTCTCTCAGGCCACAGCGTAACCGTTATACCGCCGTCAAAGTCGTCAAGCTCGTCCACGCATCGGTGAGCGACTTCTTGAAAGGCGAAGCAAACGACGACATCCCACCCCCCGAGGCATTCCGCATACATATCGAAGAAATGGAGCTTCAGATTACTCAGAGATGTTTGACAGCAGTCGAGGCTCGCTTCTCACCCTCTTCAGTACAACAAGACCACGAATTAGAGAATACTTTGTCTTCGTATGCCACCTCTTTCTGGCCCCAACACGCAAGACGCTGTGGCAAGCGTCTAGAGAGGCTACTTGACTCGGATAACGCCTTCTTCCAGAGTGAACAGGGTAGCTATATCCGATCAAGGTGGTGGGATGTCTATCGTGAGCGAGTTTCTGACCGTGGCGAGCACACTGGAAGGCTTGGGCTTCTCCCTTTGCACATGTGTTCGGCTCTGGGGCTTCCACCGTGGGCTAAAAGACTGCTTCAAGAAACTGCTTTGACAGGAAACTAGGTCGATGCCCCTGACTCCGAAGGCTGGACCGCGCTATGTTACGCTCTCAATGGTGGACATGTAGCTCTTGCGCAGATGCTGGTTGACCATGGTGCTTCTCTCACACGAGACATCAAGAAAAAAGACCCCCTAGGCAACACAATCCAAAGCTTCAGGCCAATTCATAAGGCGATGAAACTCGGTGCAGAAGTTGCAGAGCCCTTCTTGAAGAGGATACTGGAGGGTATCAGCCCCAACTCTCTGGCACGGTGGCCATCATTTCGCGATATAGCTCTAGAGCGCAGTCTATTTCGGAGAGCTGCCGTACTAGGAGACGAGCGGCTTATCCACATTCTGTGCGCCAACAGAGCCACTCTAGACAGTGACATAGCCCAGATGGCCTTGCGGGATGCACTGGCGCACGACGGCAGTCTGACACTGATGGAGCTGCTGCTTCAACACAGCGCCAGCACCTTTGATCTAGACCCGACACTTGTGCTGAAGGCTGATACAGGAACTGTCTACAGTCGGGTCAAAACACTTCTTGACCACGGCATGAACCCCAATAGCAGTGCCGACGGACGTGTTCTATTGCACTGCGCAGTCGGCAAGTTCGGGCCAGACCTTGCGGAACTGCTCCTCAACTACGGCGCCCACGTAAACGCCCTGGACTATCTTGGCAGGCCTGCTCTCTTCTTTTCCATGTCCAGCGGCAAAACCGACAACGTAGCCATGCTCTTGAAGCATGGAGCTGACCCGACCATCAAGGACAGACATGGCGATACCGCCCTCCACTTGGCGGCTTTGTACGGAAATTTCAAGCATATCGAGTTGCTTCTCCAGCACGGCCTGGACGTGAATGTCCGAGATGGCGCTGGGGGAACAGCGCTCACATATGTGCTAACCCTGTGGAACCCTTTGACAGCAGAGGTTCTCCTCAAACACGGTGTCTATATAAGCGCCAGAGACGAAGATTGTGGTGGAAGGAGCAACTCTCGCCGTGAGCCAGGCGAAGATCTCGAGAAAAACGACATACATATACAGCCAACTTCACTCCTGGATGCCGTTCAGGCCAGAAGTGTCCCGGCTGTTCGGCTGCTTCTTGGACACGCGGCTGATGTCAATGCCCTAGATGATGCATTCGATCTAACAACCCCTCTCAGGGCGGCCATCGTGAATCGACATGTCGACATGGTACGAGTGCTCCTCGAACACGGTGCTGACCCCAATCAGGAACTTCCAGAACTAGAACCTCCGTGGTCCCCGTATTTGACCAAATCCGATAGGCTTAGATGGAAAGGAACCCCATTAGACTGGAACCAAAGGATTGACGATGAAGAAAGGGCTCAGATCACCGAGCTCTTGGTTCAAAGGGGCGGTGTCTATAGACGAGAGTGAAGGACACATTCTCCAGACCCTGACATACCTACGTAATCTCAGAGAGGAGTTGAAAGGATATCAAGTCAATGTTGGGAGAATAATGGCGAACTTTATGAGCTCCCTGTCGGTGTTGCTCTTCTACGGTATCGAATTCAACGTGGAGAATAAGTAACTAGCTATGCGGCATTGGCCTTGACCTTGCCGATTTTTGTGTTGTCGACTCTAGGCATGAGGCTGGAGAAGTTTTTGTACCCTTTGGTTATAGAGCTCCTTCAGGGCCTTGTATTGGGTCTCATATTTAACCTCATCTTCGGCATCACGCTGTGACTTGCCGGGCAGGACGCCGTGGCGGGCATGGTAGAAGACCTTTAGTTCCCTGAGGCTCAAGGGCCTGTTCTTGTCCTCCTCTAGAACTCGTCGCATGAAACGCTCAGGGGGCCCCTCGAAGTTACCGATTTCCAACTCGCAGAGGCCGATCATCCAGTTTCCTCTAGCACCACCCAGGTCAAGGGTTCGAGTGATGGGACAAGCGGCCGAGACGGCTCGAGTTGGCGGCAGCGGGTCTGGGGCTGGGGAGATGGGCCCAGAACTCTTCCTCACTATCAGCCCAGCAAGGGCCAGATGGCGGTGGCTCAGAGCCGTGCCGGGATATGATGATTTGGCCTAGGATCCAAGAGTTGTCGTCGATCTCGCGAAGAACGTCTTGCGTGTCCATGTTGCTGGGCGGAACGGATGGATGATGAGATGGGTTAGTGAGGGTAATTACTGAAAGCTCGCAAAGTAAAATGTGTGAATCGTGTTTGCAAGGGAGATATGGGCCATGATCAGGGGTGGACGATGCAGGGTTCTTTATGTCCACACTAGAGGCATCGAGCAGAAGTGGCTTTGC
The DNA here is from genome assembly GCA_006518225.1 of Fusarium neocosmosporiellum. Lineage (NCBI taxonomy): Eukaryota > Fungi > Ascomycota > Sordariomycetes > Hypocreales > Nectriaceae > Fusarium > Fusarium neocosmosporiellum. The sequence goes on along the minus strand of SSHR01000133.1, from coordinate 5,691 downwards.
CGCGCCTTTGTTCTACCGTGACAGAGAACACATCCGAGGATGCACGTTGGTCGGCGGCTGTACTGCCTGGGTCCTTTCAAGTCATAGGCGCCTTGGTGCCTTGGGCTGCTGATGTTCTTTGTCCTCGAGGTTAGCTGGTGAGGCACTGGACTCGAGCGAACGTGTTGCTTTGCCTTGTTAATCCTTTTCCTGATGTCCACCTCCAAGTCAATGCTGAAACAATCACAGCTCTCTTTATGGTTTCCTTTGCCGTTGACCCTTTACCATGTCTAAGGCAGGTGGAACAGCCGCAGCTTGTTCCCGTATTCCCTCTGGTGCTTGAACGCCTCTCCATCCATCATGCCGTGGATGTAGCATTCCCCAATGAGCTCGCACTGGTACTGGCTCTCGAGAGAGGTAGCCTGGTCCGGCGGTTTGCTCTCTGTCGTGTCCTTCCTGAGCGCTTTCCGCACGCCGTCCGAGGCGAACTTGACACTCGGCGACTGTGCAGGGACAGTAAGGCCTTTATCTGTCGGTGTCGTATTGTTCATTTCAGACTCCAAGATTGAAGTTGTGTCTGCCGCGCTCTGAGTCGGCGTTTCGCTCGGCGAGGGTAGGGATGAAGTTGACTGCGAAACTGTCGAGAGCCGAACCGACTCGGTGCCGTCCGGTTGCGTCTCGATGATTTCAGGTTTCTGGTCAAATGAGGAGCTCATACTGCCATGCTTGGACGGCGAGCGAAGCCTCCGAAGCACAAGAGGAACGCTACAACCGTACAGGATGCAGATCAGATCCCCCTCTCGAGCTTCAGCAGGGACTAAGCTTAGGAACTTGCTTGAGCCCCGCCGTCCTTCTGTCAGAATCATCTGCCGACCCCATATCACGCCTTGGACCCGTCTGAGGAACTCTGATGCTATTGATGGACATCTTCCAGATGTTAGAAGCTCTGTGGTGTTTATGCCGCCTCTCCGGCTGCGTTGCTCAAACATCTACTTGCAGGCTAGAGGGAAGTACGCTGGAGGGTAGCTTTTGCCATCTTGGCCTCGGTCGGCTACGAGAGTTCGCCAGAGACGATCGGGAACTGGGCTTGGAGGACCGGACCAGTCGACGAGGTCAAGCCACGTGGAAGGGATGATGCCCTCATATGCTGGACTTCTTGTGGTCCCGACGGCATCGAGTACAAACCCGGCTGCTACCAAGACCCTATCCTGGATGAAGCCCTTACTTGGGTAAATCTTTGTCTTGCCGCTGGCGTTGTAGATTCTCGGTCCATGGCCAGGACAGCCCACCAACGGATCAGCTAGAACTCGCCTATACACATTATGACCAGGCTGCTTGTCAAATGGCGCGCTGTCCAGTTGTGTAATCCACGACGGCAGCTTCGGTTCGTCACGAGGCGGCTCTAGCGCCCAGGGGCAACAGATGATGTCGAGGGTCTTGGAGCGACCGATGGCGAACTCGAGAAACTCTTTACAGACCTCATACACGCTCCTATTGTAGTCGACAATGATGGACGTGGGATATCCTTCAAAGTGCTTCTCTGCGTTTCTCAGATTGCGCTCAGAGAGATGTTGATCTCCTGGACAGCTTCTCAGGGCCATCGGTTGAGGACGTTGCTGTCGCTCGTCTTGGAAATGGAGTTCGAAACTTGATCTGGTTCGATGGTTGCGGCATGTGTTTTCCTAGATCGTAGTCCGACACGTCTTCATCGGATGAGATGCCGGCTAGTGTGGGCGAATGCTGAGGAGTCTGCAAGAGGTGATCATCCGACATGGCACCGCCGTGTTGCGCATCCGGCTGAGCATCGTGAGCGAGCCAGAGGACGGCGTAGATGGTGTCGTGAGGAGACGCTGCTTCAAAGGCAGCCATAGTAGATATTAAGCCCTCGAGTGATAGCAGACGCTCAAGCACGGCGCCGTCTTCTGACTTTCTGAATAGATTGCTTGTGAGGTCGACGAGGCACTTGGCTCCCAGGGCGTCCACCTCTCCCAGATAATTGGGATGATTCTGAAACTTTTCAGATCGTTGGAACAGCGCCCGTAGATCCTGATACCTCGAAGTGAACAACGCAACAGCAGCAGAAAAGTCCTCCCACGAAACGCTCCTCATCCCGCAAAGAAGCGTCGCCCTCCTCGCCAGCGAAATCTCCTGCACAATCCACCGCCTATTAAACCACGGCCTCTGCATCAACGCTAACAACGCCGCCCACTCCTCGGGCGTCCCCGGGTCTTTGGTCAGAGGGTCAAAATCATCAAGGTTGAGCAGCTTGTCAATGAAGTCGACTGCGCCGGCATCGTCGCCGCCTAGCCAGACGGACACTCCCTCTGCTCTGTTGTAGATCATGGCCATCTTGGGGATCTGGGTGCTTTTTTCTACAAGGTCGGATTGGTTTATGCAGACTGCGTCGATCCAGAGGAGACGGGATTTATTCGCGGGAATGTCCTATCTTAGACGGCGCAGAGCGAAGTCGAGGTTTGGCGTAATGTCGAGAGTCGCAGTCTCCCCGTCGCCGACGACGATGCTCAACGTATGAGGGGGTGTAGGTATTGAACCCCATGTATATGAGAGGGCTTCATATGGCGGCGCATTTTGCACGTCGGAGCCCGTGTCGCGGGTGACCAAGACCTGATGTCCCTCCGGCTCCTCGTTCTCGGGGGGTCGAAAGATGTCCAGGCTACCCTCGAGTTTGGCATCATAGCTGCCAGCGGAGAGGGCGAGTAACCGGATCTCATCTGGTTGTAAGCGCTGGTACTGGTACGTTGCCATTGCTGGCGTCTTGTGTCTGGTGGTTGTTAGATCTGAGGCTCTGTGAGATTGCGATGTCCAGTGAGGCACAGCAACTCACGTGGTCGTCGGGGCCTGCAGGTAGGTCAGCACAACTGAGGCTGAGCTGGGATGAATGAAGCCTTTGATCAGCGCATATGACCCAATGATCTTTCGACTTGTTTCTCAAGTAATCGGTTGTCGTTTTATGCCTCTTTTTGACCTCGCTTTGATGTATGTGGGAACAGTGGATGACCGTACATGAGCTGCGCATCGTAATCAGGCCAATCGCATGTATCCACTCATGGTCTAAACATGAAGTAAGGATTATCCAGACGACACAGCCGTTCAATCCTAACTTCCTCACCCTTCAGTCCTAAACCTCACCACAATATCGTCCTGAGACGGACATCGCTTCACGACTCCAAAGTGTCCTGTCTTGAGACCAAATTGGAGTGCCGACTTCAACAACAAATCGAGGCGTAATTGGTTTAGTGGTAAAATTCTCCGTTGCCATTCGAGTAACGTCGGGGAGCCCTGGGTTCGATTCCCAGATTACGCATAAGGATATCTTTTTGCCGTAATCCTCTTTTTTGACTACAAGTCAACAACTCTGCCGCTTATCAGCCGCTCACTGAGGTTACATCCTCATTGCCCAGCGTCATTGGTCTAGGGGTTAGGATTCAACTCTTCCATTAGAGAGAAGTTGAGGCTCGGATTCGAATTCCGGATGACGCATTCGCTTTGTTTTTTGCCGTTCGTGTTACCTTTTTGCTCCGGCCGTCTTGAGATGTCGTTGTGGAAGGGAGTTGTTGAAGTGCGTTCTCCAGCTGAGGCATTTAAGGGTTGTCATTGTGGTAGGAGGCCATGCAAGTCGACGCGCCACTGGAACTGGTTGTGTTAGAGCCAATGTTGATCCTGGGGCGGCTACCTGGTTTCTCAAGGACAATGGCATGGATATCCCATCTGGATACAGCAGTGTATTGAAGAATTGCGGGGAGGATGGGACATCTGACCTCAGGATGTCCTACAGCCATGGATTCCAATAGCATGGCAACACCAGCTTGACTGATGAACACCACGTCGGAAACCGGGTGTCTGTTCTGCTTTGAAGTGGATGCAAAACAATCTTCGTCGACAAGCCTACCAGAGATGGTGGCTTCAACATCACTCACAGGGGTCCGATTTGCTCTGCTCCAATGCCTACCGGTAAGATGCTCCCAGCTACTCCTGCAGTCTTCCTAGCACAGGAAGCATATCGCCCTCGTTCATGTTTCGTTCAATGGTCTCTCTCTTTGCCCCATTGCGAGTCTCTTGCATGCCAATGGAGCCCTTCAATGCATAGCGGACTATGAAAACCTGCCAAGTCAACGTTAGTGACACTACTCTTGTCTCTTGTCCTCTGGTCGGGCAAGGGGACGACACTCCCCTGAAGCCAACATTGTACTAGGTTTCGAGCACGTAATTTTGCATCATTCCTATCCACACAGTCCAAGAGCTGACTTGTTGGCGAGTTATTCCAAATCAAATCCCTGATGCCCGAGTTGGCCGCCGGCCGCTATCGACACACCAGATATCCGAGCTATCCGCCTAGTCCGGTGAGCCTTGGGATGGGAATTCCAGGCCCTAAACCACTGGTAGACAATATCCACAAGCGAGGCGTTTCAGAGCATTCGTCATGCCTGGCGTGACTCTCATTTGCCCTCACCCCGTGGGGATGGTGACGGCGTCACATCACGGCCCCGTAACCCGGCGGAGCCCATGGAGCCACTTCTCCAGAATTTCTTCCCCGGATACCCATCATCTGCGTCGAATCGTGGGGAGAAAGAGGCCCACGAGGTTAAATTCAGACAAGGGAACAGGTTGTTACCAAAGTTGCACGTTTTCAGGGGGGTGTTCGTGGGCCTTCTCGGCTTTCGACGGCTCAACTGTTCGCCAGAGAACCCCATGGGGAAAACACAACCCTGCCATTCAGTCAGGAAACCATTAAGTAATAGTCGTGAGGTTGAATACAGATCTCGTAATAGACTGATTAGATGTCTGGGGAAGGCGCACGGGCAGATGGAAACCTTGTAGTCCAACCATTCATGTGCAATTCCCAAGTTGCTTGCGCGTAGCGTCTGGGAAACTGTAACGTTTTTGGGCGTTGGCTTTCATTTAAACGCGGGGGGAAGAGAGACTAAACTGCGAATGGGCAATTTCTAGAACGACGGCAGAGCCCCTTGGCGGGCGCCGGGCCGTTGCTGAAGTCAATGCAGGGCGAATCAGCACTGTAAAATGGGGGGAGAGTGCTGACTGGGAAGCCAGGGGTAGGTAAGGTTGTTTTGAGTTGGCGAAAATGTACTGCGAGTAGCGATACATGGTGACCTTGGGTTGTCCTGGCGCGCTGTAGCTAGTCGCGCTAGTTGGAGCTGACATGGTGAATTCGTGATGTAAGAGGAAGCCCGCCCCTGGCGACTCGTCTGGATTTGATGATTCCCACGGATGAAGCTTCCGTTTACCCCAGACCCCGCTAGTAGATGATGACAGGTTGATTTGATCATGTAAGAAGCAATTTGTTGTTCCGTCTTTCTTTTACCCCAGATGACCAAAGCAAGATGGTGGAGTCACGAAAAACCCCAGATTGTGGCGGAGCAGGTTAGGGAAAGCGGACTGAGGCAAGGACGCGCCGGGGATGCAGGGCAAGGCAGGTGGTGTTCGTGACTTTCCTTCCCTGGCAGCTGCACAGTGCTACTCCCACCTCCAGGTACATCCCCTGCTCCCATGGCCTGGCCTTGACTTGATACATCTTGGCCTCTCCAAATCCCCATACCAAGACACGGACAATTCTACGAACCATCCAATAACGCAGCAAAAAGTTCTAGAACCCATCTTTCCCCCAAGAAAAAAAAAAGATATTACACGCCCCCTCAGGCCATCTCGGCCATCGCCCGCAACTCCCTCCCCTTC
>SSHR01000132.1:0-56742 GCA_006518225.1 Fusarium neocosmosporiellum | reverse complement strand
GTACTGAGGTCATCACGGGGCCAAGTGGGGCGAGGTACGGCGTGCAGCCCCTTGCCAACTTATGGGATAAGGTTAGACGATAGTGTGCTCTTTGGTATTGTGGCTGATTTTCTTTGGACATGTGTCACAACAACCAACAGAGCAAGCAGGTGACACCAAAATGCAGGAGGTTGATGAAAAGCTGGACAATTGTCATGTAGGCATGGAGAATAACCCATAAACAGACAGTAAGCCGAGGCATAGGGAGGCATCAGCATTAATGTTAACCAATTTGCCACGGGTTGTGGGGGTTGTGCAGTCAAAAAGTGATACCACTGGCGTAGCACCCCGAATCCTACCAACATCTCAAGGAACTCAAGCATGGATCTCATATCCGACAATCCAATCGTGTCTGGAGGTGGCTGCTCGGAAAAGCATTGCCATTTTGTATCCCTTCACCGCGTGCCGCAACATGTGACACCTGCCTGGTAGAGCAGAAGAAACTGCAATATTGCGGGTGGCTATTAAATATCTCCTTGCTTGTGGTGTAGTATTCCGACATCCGGGTCGCAATGTCGGCCCGAGTCACATCCAGAACCAACAGATCAGGGCAAAAATTGTGTTTCAACTACCCCTGGACCTGCATCTGACATGTCAAGCCTTACCCCAATCCGATCGCTTACCCGCTTGTCACGGGCCGATCTCCAAGCGAAGTCGGGGTCACACGCCTTTGCTCATGTTCCTGATGTTTGCCTGCGACATGTCAGATTAAGAGGTTGCATAAATGCTCTCCGCTGCGTTTGCCGAATGTGCTTTGTGGAAATTAACCCAGCAAAATGTTGCTGTAAGGGGAATGTCGGCCCCCTGACGCCAAGCATGTCGCTTCTCCAGGCTTCCCCTCAAGTTGGAGTGACAGCCCATGCAACTCGTTCCGGGTGACAAGCATCGCACGATGCCTCGCCCCGAGGCAATGTTTCTATACCCCTAGTCAGGGACCCTAGATATCTTAAGGCAGTGATCACCCGTGCTCCGTGCTCAAGAGACTCGATGAATGTTACACTGTTCCACGCCTTTGCATTTACACTCTACACATTTTATTCCCCATTATATTTATCTTTTTCCATGAATAATGCTCACATTCATTGGCCGAGGTCACAAGGGCGATGACAGTCGCGACGAGATCGCCCTTGTAGAAATCCACAGCGAGCAAGCGTCTGCAAAGGACCAGGAGGTTGTTTCAGAACCTGTATCCCAGCGGTCGAGAGCTTGGGCCACGACCGTCGTCGATATGGGAGGCCCAGGTCGAATCTCTGTTAGCTCCAACGACATCCCAGACCACGTCCGCAGGACGCTGCAGAAAGAACGCCAGGTTACATTCTGGGGATGCTGTCGTCAGTATCCCAAGGCTGTAGCGTGGTCTCTGCTGTTGTTCTGTACTATCATTATGGAGGCCTTTGACAAGTCGTTGATACAAGGCTTCATTGCGTTTCCTCCCTTCCGCAGGAGGTATGGAACTCCAATAACAAACATTGACGATCCAACCGTCAAGCAGGACTACGAGATTTCACCAACGTGGCAGATGGGGCTGCAAAATGCTGCCATTGCTTGCGAGATCGTTGGCCTCCTTGCCCATGGTTACATCACATATCTTATTGGGTATCGGAAGATGTTGGTCCTTTGCATGATCTGGCTCATGATTGCAATCTTTGCCTCCTTCTTTGCCAATAGCATCGCCATGCTCGCAGTTGGACAGGCACTTTGTGGTATGTGCCATCGTGTATTGCATCATTCTAATGGATTGAAGAACTCATTAATGGTAGGCTTTCCCTGGGGCGTCATCCAGACCCTCGCCGCCACCTATGCCGCCGAGGTTGTCCCATCAACCTTGAGAGCCATCCTGCTGAGCAATGTCAATATGTGCTGGTTGATTGGGCAGTTTGCCGCAATGGGTGTTCTTCGCATCTTTGTCGACGATGAAACTGAGTGGTCTTATCGACTGCCGTTTGCCATTCAATGGGCCATCGCCGTGCCTCTCATTATTGGCGTGTGTTTTTGCCCCAACAGTCCCTGTAAGTGCCCTGTCTCCAATACCTCTTTGCGGCATTTTTACTGACGTTTTAGGGTGGCTTATCCGTCACGAACGACCGGACGAGGCTCGCAAGGCCTTGAAGCGACTCACCAACGGCCACAATCTCAACATTGAAGAAACCATCGTCGTCATGGAACACACTAATCAGCTCGAAAACAAGTACAATTACGGAGGCGCAAGCTATAGAGACTGCTTCAAGGGCGCAAACCGTCGTAGGACCGAGATTGCCTGCGCTGTCTGGGCCTGCCAGGCTCTCTGCGGCTCTACCTTGACGTCGTACGGGGCCTACTTCCTTACCCAGGCTGGATTTAATGCCGCACACTCATTCACGCTGTCGACTGGCATGTACGGCATGGGTATCCTAGGAGGCATGATCTCTTGGATCTTTCTCTCTTTTGTCGGTCGACGCAAGCTTTATCTCACTGGACTGTCATGCGCCCTTGCTTTTTTGACCGTCGGCGGAATTTCGTCTATTGCCCTGGCTTCGACAGGTGTAACCAACTGGATCTTGGGCGGCATCATCATCGCCATGACCTTTACTTACAATATCACCATCGGTCCTGTTTGTTACGTCCTGGTTGCCGAAATCCCCTCGACACGACTACGCGTCAAAACAGTCGCACTCGCAAGAGTCACCTATAACATCTTCATGATGCTCAACAACGTCGTGGTCCCTCAAATGCTGAGCCCAACAGCATGGAACCTCAAGGGCAGGGTATGTTTCGTGTACATCGGCACGACCCTCCTGTGCCTAATATGGGCCTACCTGCGGCTACCCGAGTGCAAGTCACTGTCATATCTCGAGTTGGACATTTTGTTCGAAAAGAGGGCGCCTACGAAAAAGTTCAAGGAGTTTCAGGATCGCCTGCAGGGTACGGCTTACATGAGCGCTTCAAGGATCGAGAGGTCCAAGAACCCTTGGCATGGATGGATGGCATACTCGTGAGATTGGCTTGTTCCTTTGTCTAGATGTTACGGTGTCATTGGTGTGGTGTTGGTGAGGACGAGAGCGTTTGCAGTTATTTTGGGGCCAGGGGTAGAAGGTTGGAGTTCGATGACGCCATGTAAAGTTAATGTAACTGAATTGATAGTATTACTAATATGGGATTTGCGTCTCTTTCGTAGGTCTACTTCAGAGCGCCCTGAACCCCCCAGCGAGAGGCTTTGAATCCGCTTCTTGAACCAGCTGGCGCCGTTTCATGCCAGTTGAGTAATTTTCGGAAGTTCGTCAAAGTTGCCGAGACTTCATCCCTGCCCTCGGTTAACCTCATAAGGCTATATCAACAACACCTTATCAATTGCAACGATATCCACCAAAATGCAACCCCGAGGGGTAGTAATGATCCAAGATCTTGGTCGCGATTGCTGTGATCAGAGGAGTTCCCCTCTCCTGGGGCGCGCGGGAGGTAGTAATGAATGGCTATTCTGTTGAGCTTGCTTCCTCAAAACAATGAGCGATGAGTTTTGACAAATCATTACTGAGTAGATCTGACTGGCAATGTCTCGGTATCGTGTGCTCATGCGCCTCTCTGAACATTGTTTCTTAGATGGCTAGGCATAAAGGATAGAATTGGACTACAGACCGCCCACGGTTACTATCGGACATTGATTTGCTGGCGAACGAATAAACGTGGAAGAGGCCCTTCTTCGTTGCAGAAGACGTACCAGGTAGGATGAGGTGGCTCAAATCCCCAAAATTGGAACTCCAACTATTCCCATCTCTTCCAAGGTCATCATGTTTCTATACGAGAAATCCATCCAGAGGCTAGGTAAGGGGCTTGGTATCGGGTAGAAGCGCTTCAGGGTCTTGACGGGACAGGAGCAGCTGCAAACATCTCTGATACACTACGGTACTCAAATGATGTTATTAACCCCGGCGAAGTTCAGAACAGCAACTATAAAGATGCTAGCGCAACATCTAGGCCAATTCGCTGAGTCTCGAGGCGCTCTTATTTAGCCCCAGCACTCAAGAAAAGCAGCATGGCCCCATCCTTTACCCAAACAAGCTCAAGATAATCCTACTATTATTTTCTTCGGGTAGTTAACTGGTGTCAATAACTCGACTGTGAGAGTTGCCTGCGCTATCCTAGCTCTTCATAGCTGAGGCGGCTCCTCAACCACTCGAGAGAATGCCAAGTGACTACAAGCCGGAGCGATATGGCCGCTTTTGCTTTTGTATTGAAGGGGGGGCACATGTGTAGACACTCGTCATCCGTGGTTTGAAAAGGATCTACTCTCATTTCAATTATCTCTTGACGGAGAGTTTTATTTGCCCCCTTGGCCTTATATCGCAGCTTTCTGTCCACTCTCCACCGTTCGCGGCCCAATAACACTTCCAAAACACTTCTAACTCCGCGATGATGTTGAACGCGTTAAAGTCTTGTTGTTCACTAAGCTAGCATCGATCGAGCTGCTACACGCCATGCCTATAGGCCAGCTGGTCGTCGAAACAACCACCTTGTCGAACCCACCAAAATGCGTGACTTTTAATAAGCGCTATATCTCTATCACCACCGGCCTAGGGGCGACTCATCGAGGATTTCTCTTGCCACTTTTCCCTCGTAGTAAAGCCATATAATAGACGGTACAATTGCAACTGACCACTGGGTTGGCATCTGGCCCTCATCAAGTTAGGTTGGTCATTGTGACCGATGGTCAACGGCCTCTACAGCCGAACAACCCCAACAGAGCTCTAACTTCTTAGAGGCCATCAAATAGGAGAGAAAAGGCCATCGGAACCCCAATGAGTCTTGAAAATCCTTGGCTGAGAGTCGAAAATACCGTCGGACATCTCTAAGGTTGAGCCAGTCAGAGGCCCACGCCAGCAGCACTGATGGCCGGGCGAGGTGACTAATGTCGTGTCTGGATATCCTCGAGAATGTCACTGAAACAGTAAAAATTCTGGCAAGATAGATTAGAAAGAGCTTGCAAAACTCCGACAGTTGGTTTTGTAATCGTCTGGTGACTACTTCTACCTACGGGCTCTAAATAGGCGGTATAGTTATGTACAAATCTACTTCCATGGCAGTTCCGAGTGGTACATGCGACACGAATTGACACCGGTTGAAAAGACTCTTGCCACCCACGACTGGAGTGGGAGTACTAAGCCCCAACTTCGCCCAAGGAAACATCGGAGGTAGACAGGTCACCAGAGCGAGGGAGCAGGTTTTGAAGGCCAGAGATAATACTTGGGTGAGACAGATTTGAACCAACACTTTCCCTAGAGGCCCTCCAGAGAGATCAAGCACATACCCCAGTATTATGGTTACTATTTATTGTAGCCAAAGAGATAATGTCGGTGTTATAAAACACGGTCATGAGTTTTATCCATCACAGGGACCTGGCGAGACTGGGGGAAGCCCACAACCAAAAAGCTCGGCAGGTTGATATTGATGCATTATACTCCCTAAGGACTTAAGATGAGTTTCTCCTAGTGGAAGCCTCCTTGCTCTCTAATATGATACTGGTTTGCTTCCTGATGCCAGGAGACATGATGAGAATGTTCTCGGTACTGTCATCCAGATGCGCCTCAGTGGAAACATGTGCTTCGTGATCAACCCCACTACCAAGTGGCCTCATGCCAGACTTTTTGCTCTTCCAACTCTGCAAAGCATACTGCGAGTTCAAATTGTATGAAGCCGAAGAAGTGGCCACTCTCGACTTTTCGGCAAAGTACTTGACGAGAGGTGAGAGCGTTGGTATGGAGGCGATGATGATGCCCGTATTCGTTTCGATGATAGACCATAGGATGGCTTTCGAGGAGTCGAGGTAGTTTTTTAGGTTCTGGATGGTTTGGATTCGGATGACTTGGACGATGGTGACAAAGATGCCGAGGCCAAAGAGGCCTAGAAGGACAACCTTTTTGCGACGCTGGATCTGAGATTTGAGCAGGGCAGGGAACGGCAGGACCAAACTATAAAGGTGTCAGCTCGAGGAAAAAGAGGGCGACGGAGTATAGGTAAGGGGTCAATTACACCATGACATCGAACAGAATCGTCAGCGCAGAAAAGCTGAGATAGAATGGCACGGCATCCGCACAGTGGCCACCTGTGATGCTCTGATCCCATTGCTTCGCAATCTGTCGAGAATGGTTAGCGAATGACATCTTTTCCGGAACTTTACCCTCATACCGGAGTACAAAGAAAGAGAAAGACACAGATAAAGGCAATGTGTGCCATGCTGATGATGACGGCGACGACAATGGTTGCAATGCGGTAGTTGCCGGGGAATACACGCATGTACGATAGAAGCAGGCTCATTTTAAAGCCGTAAATACCAACAACATAACTAGTCAGGGTTATTAGGATTCATGTTCCACGACGTTGCGGCAACACTTACAATGGCGCTCCTATGTATTGAACCTAGTTCCCATTAGTCGTTCGGAAACACTTGTAGATGGATTGTCACTCCTACCAAGCCAAACGTGTAGACATTTTCATCCGGCATGTCTTCCAGCTTCGTAAGACCCAGTCCCCATGTCGTTTCTTTGCTTCGATCAGTATCAAGAAACGTGCGATGTATGAAGAGGACGTACGGATAACGGTAGCCGTTGTGTATCCACAGATGCCAAGCTAAACACCAAAGGTCAGCCAAGATCACAAACAGTGGAGAGAGGTACAAACCCAGGCAATGACAATCACCCAGTCATCTAACAGCCAACAACGTCAGCAATCCCAATACACCGGTTTGTTGGTTGAGGCCCGCTTACCGTGGCCAAAAGACTTGATCATGAACCCCCTCACATAGAGTCTGAGACACACGATGCACAGCGAGAGGGCCGTGAACCCTGTCGTTATGCCCGTGATTTTCGGGCCATCAGTCGTCGTCCCCTCTGCTGTGTTGCGGACCCAGGCCATTGTCGGGATCTGCAAGGTAGAGTTGTGGAGATGGGAATGAAGATTCCAGGCCAAAAGGGGACAGAGGGAGCAGCTTCTATTTGGTTGCCAAGTTCAGTCGTCACTAAGAAAACACATGTGGCAAAAAACCCCCCAAGTTTCATCCCTGAGAGCTTCTTGGCACTTTTTGGCGCCGCATCGTGTTTCCATGGCATCCGCTGCAGAAGAAATTGGCATCCAACGCCTTGAGACTGTGGCTTAAACATTAACAAGGAGCCCTGCGGAGTCAAAGTGCCAGGGATACAAACCCCATTGCCGGCGACCCAGGGAGCCGTCTCGATTCCGCTGTGGCACGTAGTATCACCGCAGTTAGCATCACTCCCAGAGCCATGGATACAAGGGCGCAGGTCAAGGTCCACAAGTGAAATAATGCCTCATATATGACAGATTTTTTTTTCTTCACATTGCTTTGCTTACAGAGTTGTGGTTGCATCTAGTGCTGCAGGCCGTGTCTGGGGGTCATCAACGGGTCTTGGTTTTCCCCTGTCATTTATGCAGCTAGTGGTCGTAGAGCCAACAGATAGTTGCAGCACTGCCATCCAGTTGAGAGATTTAATCGAGATGCCTGATCTCCCAGGTCCATGGACCGGGCGATGGCCTCTTTCGGGCAGATGCATGAGTGAGTCCCTGGGGCTAGGAGTTCGTAATCTGAAAACTCAATTCTTTGTCATGTTGGGAGCTTTGTTCAAGTGATCTTCGTCCTCGCCGAGGTCAATCAAACGGATGATCTGATTAGCGACCTGTCAAACCCAAATCCATCCTCGAAATAAGCGGCTACTAGAGCAATTGAGGGTTAGACTTGGTCTCTGCTCTAAAGATCACCACGTCCCGCCCGGCAAAGTCGGATTGCGTCCTCTCCTCTCTCCTACAGGTTACATTGCTTAGGGGGGTTGGACCGCTGATCCCAGCAAATACGCCAGCGATAGCACCATGCCTCTTGGCGAGCTCCCTGGAATACAGTGCATGGGTCAGGGTCCCACGAACCAACCGATTGAATGGTCCGATTCTCCGTAATTACGCTGCCGAGGTGATCCAAACACCGGATGTCAGCAGTAGATTACCTGCTTGAACCAATTATTATAGACACCTTCCGCCCACTCGAAACTCAACCCTCCATCCTCCTCCATTGGGAGCCAACCCAACCCTCACACATCCTCTCACAATGCTGCCCCGTATTGTCTCTTCCCTGCTCCTCTTGGCCAGCGGCTGCAGCGCTACGGCGCCTTCCTACCAGGCCAGCTGCAAGTGCTTCCCCGGAGACTCGTGCTGGCCGTCTCAGAGGGAATGGGCCCGCCTCAACAGCACCGTTGGAGGGCGGCTGATTGCAACGGTTCCACTGGGAACTCCTTGCCACGACCCGCGCTACAACGCTGAAGAGTGTGCACACCTGCAGGATGAATGGCTCTATTCGTCGATCCAGTAAGTTGCCTCTTGCCCCCTGCATTTGTCCCGTATCCATGTCCCCGGGTTAGACTCGGCCACTAATACCACGCAGTATCGAGTCTTCATCCTCTGTGATGGCTCCCATCTTTGCCAATCAGAGCTGTGATCCATTCCAGCCCAGATCCAGGCCTTGCACCCTGGGCAACTACGTTAGATACGCAGTCGACGCCAGATCTCCCAAGGATGTCGCTGCGGCTCTGAAGTTTGCTCAGGACAAGAATGTGCGCTTTGTGATTCGCAACACTGGCCACGACTATCTCGGCCGTTCCACTGGTGCTGGAGCCCTGGCCGTCTGGACTCACAACCTTAAGGGCACCAATGTCTTGAACTGGAAGGACAAGCATTACACCGGCAAGGCCCTCAAGGTCGGGGCCGGTATTCAGGGCCACGAGGCGCTTGCTGCTGCCCACGCTGCTGGCCTGGTCGTTGTCACTGGAGAGTGTCCTTCTGTTGGACTTGCCGGAGGCTATGTTCAAGGAGGCGGTCACTCGGCATTGAGCACCAACTTCGGCCTCGCAGCCGACAATACACTCGAGTTCGAAGTTGTGACTGCTCAGGGTAAGCTGGTCAAGGCCTCCAGGAAGGAGAACAGCGACTTGTACTGGGCGCTGAGTGGCGGTGGTGGCGGCAACTATGGCGTTGTCGTGTCCCTGACTGTTCGAGCTCACCCTGAGGCTAAGGTCAGCGGCGCCAAGTTCCTCGTCACGCCGCCCAAGGACAAGCCGGACCAGATCTACGACATCATTGACGCCTTCCATGCCGCTCTGCCTGATATCGTCGACTCTGGTGTCATGATCATCTACTTCTTCTCCGACTCTTTCCTGCAGGTGCCAGCCATGACTGCCTACAAGAAGACGGAAGCCGAGGCCAGGAAGATTCTCAAGCCTCTCGCCAAGTCTTTGGCTGCCCTGGGCGTCACGTTTGAGCCAACTTTTACCGAGTTCTCTAGTTACTATGAGCACTACGACCATTATTGGGGTCCCCTCCCTGCGGGCAACATTCAGGTCGGCACGCAATTGTTCGGCGGACGCCTGCTGCCCCGTTCCAAGCTCCCTGACTTTTCGCCTACTGCACGTCAGCTTGCTGAGATGGGTGTGATCTTCATTGGTGTCGGACTCGATGTCTCCAAGTTTGGAGGCAAGAACGTCAACGCAGTACTTCCCCAGTGGCGAGACTCTATTGTTCAGGTCTCCCTGACTCTCCCCTGGGACTTTGAGGCTCCCTGGGAGGACATGCTTGAGACACAGCACAAGATCACGTACGAGGTCCAGCCTGTAATTGAAGCTGCGACACCCGGGGCGGGAGCGTACATGAACGAAGCTGATTTCCAGCAGCAAGATTGGCAGGAGACCTTCTTCGGTGTTAACTATAACAAGTTGCTGAAGATCAAGAACAAGTATGATCCCAAGGGTTTGTTGTATGCCACCGCGGCTGTTGGCAGTGAGGCCTGGGAGGTAGCTGACAACGGGCGGATGTGCAAGGCAAGACGCTGAGTGGGTAGATGACCTAATGGAGATGGACAGGATGGATGATCAATACTATAATTAGCAAGTGACTGTCATGTCTACATCTTCAAGAGACTCAATGTCACATCCCCTATCCACTTTGGTGCATACCGTGATCTTGGTCCACCCTTAATGGCACCTACGCACGGAAGCAATACGGGAAGCCTGGGGTGCTATGGAATCTCTGACACTGCACATACGCAGGGGCTCGCATGGCTAACCATGGACGGAAGGAACCAAGCGACCGGAGCAGGGGCAGAAGTGTGTGTACATATGCCCCAGTAGAGGGGGAAGCATCGAAGATGAACTTAAGGATAACAATCAACATTCACCATGACATATTTCCCCTCCTTGCCGCCCGACGCGCGGTCTTATCAAGCTAGTTTAGACTCTACGGGCGGAACTTGTCAAAAGCCTTCCGCGCATCCCACTCAACGGCGCGCCGGTTACATCGTCGACGCCTCGCCGCGCAAGATAGCACCACAAGCGGATCGACGGATAGTTACCGCGTGTGGAGAGGACAGGGCAAGGATGTATGTAGTTAAACTTGTCGGCCCCTGCCTTGTAACCCCCACCAGACAAGGTGCATCTTTCAGGGGGGGCTTCTACCTGGCATCGTATCAGGACGGAATGGGGGAGTTCGTCCGCTTTAATTCATCTTGATGCTCGGTACAATCCGTATGCAAGGACGGCGGTACGGGCCTTTGTCTAGGTCCGATGCCCTTGGCCCCCATTTCAGCGGCTCTAAAAGACCGGATGACGCCCGTGTTGATGAGACAGTCGGCTCAAGCGGGAGGCGGGTCAAGATAGCCCTACCCCAAGATTAGCGGCTAACGAGAGTCTGAAGACGCAATTCTCGTTCGAGTATTTTACTTTTTCTGACAGCAAGCTTACAAAGCCAAGACGCCAACGCCACAAGCGTGGAAGACTACTGCATAGAGAGAAGCACTATTGCATGCGGGGTCATTTCAAGGCGACAAAGAGGTTGTCTTGCTAAACAAAGATCAGGCCTAGGAAGGGCAAAGTACTTTGAGTGCATTAAGCCATGGCGCGCTCGTCAAGGTGCCGTGCCGTTGTGGCAGGGGGTAGTGCGATGCTAGCAGGGCTCCTGGCAAAATAAACCATTTGTTGAGGTGCCAATATCACGTAAGATTTGTGTTCGGGAGAGAACTAGTTGGCGCTAGAATAATCCATGGTACAATGTTACAGAAGCAGGGGAAAGGGCGCTGAAGACAGAGAAATAGGGTTGAATTCGAAGCCTCGATTTGCATATCATGGAGTATAGGGTAGGTCGTGAATTGCTTGTTTATGCCGTTGTCACTCCCCAGGCCGTGAAGTGTGGTCCTATACTCCAGATATGTCAAGTTAGTCTTGGAATCTGGAGAAAATACATTTGCTCTCTTATTCCGATTGCTTCTAGTCCCACAAGCAAGCTTCAAGAAATGAAGTCCGTAGCAGTGCAAGACCAAAGACATTTCTCCAGATCTTTGACCATAGTTGGCAGATGATGGTCACATTACAGGGGGACTAATTGGCACGATATTAGGGTATCAGGTCATAATGTGAAGCTTTAAAGCGCTCACATGTCAAAAACCGATGCGTCCCAGATTACGCCCACAATTCTTGGCTTTCCGAACTTAAAAAGACGACTGCTCTTGAATAGACACAATACGTATCTGGGCACTGGGCCATACCCATTGGTCAAATTCCAAATTCATCCTTAATAGCCTCTCGACTTCGATGGGGCTGTAACACACGCAAAAACCTGTCGTCAAGTGTGAAACTTGGCACAAACCAACACCCGGAAGTTTATGGAGGGTGGCTGGTGGGAAGGCTGGAGCATTGTCGCACTTGAGAGATTCATATCTCAAACGTTGTACTGCCCTGTATCGGTACATCCAACGGGAAAGAGCCTCTTCCGCACATACAACGGTCAAGACAGGCCGCTTCACCAAGCAACACGGATTATTGCCGCGATTGGACACCTCAAGCGAGTATTTGCAAGCCTCCGTCAGCTAGGCTAGTTGTGGCTTGAGGTCTCTTGTTGTGGACGGATACTGTGTAGACCCGAAGGTTGGCCGTTTCATAAGCTGTGCATCGTCCAGGAGCTGTCACTGAATGGCAGGGATACTGTTCCAGTCTGAGTCAGACGTAACGTTGTGCTACATCGGGTACCCTGACAATGCTTGGTATACCCAACTCAACATTTAGACGCACCCACGGTCACATGGGCTTGAGTAACAACGCAGCCGTATGTGCTTTGCCTCATGGACGCGACCATTGGCCATCGTTGCCCGTCGAGACATGGCACAGCGGCATGTTGCACTGGCGAGGGAATTCTCCGACACTATGCGTGCTGCTGATGGGTTGGAACTATATCTTGTACGACGCAGTAGAGCTAGGGTACTGTTTCTATCCGACCTGAAATGGATCTGGTCCAGCTCCTTTTGTATGCCAGGCCTTGGGCCACCTCATGGCTGACCGCTTCCGGTTCAGTGCCACGTCAACCTGGCTATAACGGCGAGACGCAATCGCTTGTGCTGCCAGCTGGGCTATTGCACACATCGCGTCGGCAGCGAGCAGCCGAGATGAATAGCTGACTGGAGGAGAGCTCTCCAGAACATTATGCTCTCAAATACTAGGCTTGTTCAATTCATCTATGGTGTGACAGTACCTTAAGCAACCGCCACGCTCGCATTGCACCAGGTTTAAGTCCTTAGGTATACAGGCCTCCCCTTTATTCAGTCCCATTCTCAGCCCGTTGCTGAAACTTGAACTTTTACCATTCGAACCGATTTATTTTCTTTAACTCGAAAAGCCAAGACACCATCACTATGCCTAGATCCAAGACCAGAGATCCCCAGGACTTGAATACCGTCAGGGTTGACATGAGTGTCGAGAGTCCCAACGGTGGGCATATCTCTCTCTAACAAAACGATCGAATTTCCCACTCGCATAACGCAGAGCTACGCAAAGCCATAGATTAGACCATTCTTTCCCATGAACTCTTTAACGAGATAGACGATAAAAGGGAGCCTATTAAGCTGATTGTCCCCGATGGACACGACATCGCGGGCTACCATATCCGCCTTCGTATCAAGTGGACCCTGGACCTTTCTAGTAAGGAACCCGCCGACATGGAATGGAAGGAGGGGCTCTTTATCGAGCGAGACGTGCAGCACGTCAACGAGGGGAAAGTCTTGGTGTACTGGAAGGAACTGGGGGGAAGAGACGCCGTGTCTGGAATTCCGGAGGATTTTTTCCATGTACTTCGCATCCTTGAAAAGGGGAAGAAACCAAAGAGGGGCGAGGTCAAGTACAAGATCCAATTTGTGGGATACTCTGTCCAGAAGGGCGAAGTCGGCTGGTGGACTCGGGAGCAGCCCAAGTACAACTACCCTGGGCTCCTACAGGAGTGGGAAGGAAGAGATGGCTGAATGGGGAGGGAGAGTAAGCCCACTCATGATTTGTTTATCAGGAGGAAGAGCATGGCTGAGATACATTACATGATTAGTCCAAACTGAACATGCTCTCAAGAAGGTACCGAGCGGCCGACCTTCTATCTTGTGCGTTCTTAAAGACTGCCCATATGGCCATCGTGATCCCATAAGCTGACTGAGTTATTGCGTAGACATCCCTTGCTGCAATTCCAGCTGAATATAACATCACCTCTTGTTGATTGCCCATGTAGGCGTATTGATGATAAAATTGATTCCACTGTGTAGGATTATTGAATCACGATTCAAGTGTAGAGTCGGCAATGTTATATGAACCTGGCTGAGCCGGAGCGGGCATTCAATGGTCTTCATAAGGTTGAAGCTGGTCAACTTGACTCTCCTGAAACTCCTGACCTCGTCGAAGCTCTTCAAGAAACCCGGGAACACCAGCTGGAATAGCCCCTTCCCATTCCAGACACACCTCAGACTTGTCAGCCTCTTCTGCCAGGAGCATCTCATACATCTTAACAACGTCGTTGCTGTCCCAGAAGCCTTCACGGCGATTTAGTCTTCGCAACAAGCCCAAGGCTTCTGACTGCATACCCTTTGTTGTTGGTTGATTCGCACGTCCGGCGATGTATGAGAGGCAGCGGATCAGTTCTACATTAAGAGAAAAGGTTGGATAATTTATTCTAAGGAACGGTTCTGCCACGCTCTTTGCCGCATCCATCAGAGGGGTGAACAATGCAGGGTCAGCAATGACGTCTCCGGATGAATCCAAAGATTCAAGATCAATAGTCAACTTTCGGAATTGCTGCTCCATGCATAAATGGCGCAATTGTTTATCATATCGGCCGGAAACCTTGGCTTGTTGGGTCTGTTTCGTTGTCTCGAAACGTGAGCTCCATTTGCGAAAGCCTTCCTCTATTGCGAAAGCCTTCCTCTATCGCGAAACGAGGTGCTTGTTTCAGACCACCATCAGTTTCATCTGATTCGGTTTCTTTCAATATTTGATCAACCCAAGTGACATCTGTTTCTTGGACTGACAGCCTCTGCAGCTCGTACGACGCTTCATCCAAGTCGTGAAAAGGTTGAGACGCTGTTTCGTTTAGAAAGGGACTAGCTCCGTACCATGGAGAGACTCCGGAATGAAAGTCCTTATCTATAAAAGAGATGACGATACTCCCAAGGGGAGATAGCATTTCGACAAGCTTCCTCGTCACCACTGATTGTTCCGGGGTCGACGCTAGAAGAGACGGGCCTAACAGCCGGTTGCCTGCTCGCAGATGCCGAAGTAGATCATCATAACGGCCTGTAAGTCCTTCGAAGCAGATAAATAGAAGGCAGCATATCAGGATACAGTGAAGATCATAGACCGAGCTTGCTGACATAAGAGGCAAGATGGCTTTGATGGCCTTGTTGTACTGGTAGATGGCGAGGCGCTGTAGCTCCGCAGACTGGGAAGGGGAGACAGAACGAGCCATAAAAAGTCGATGTGCAGCACCAACAGCAATCATGCTGTATCTTATGGGCGGACATACGTGTGCCAGAGGAAGGGCGTAAGAAAGCCAAAAGTTTGATGAGCCGTGCCAGCTCGAGAGCTGGTCTGTCGTGGAGTGAAGGAAATGGTGAAAGTACAGACTCTCAAAGTCGGAGGAGAAGATAATCTGATTGATAGTCGGGGGAAGAGTCTCCCTTGACTCGCAGACGACTGACTGCGATATGTCAGCGTTTGGTCTTGCCCGAGGCTGTCGTTTCTTGCGCTCTGGTGGTTTTGGGTAACCATCGCACTTCCACTTTTCGTCACGACAGCGGCGGCAAGTTGGTTTTTCTTCGTCGCATTTTAAACGTCGCTTTCTGAGGGTTTGAAACCACGTCAGCATAAATACGTCCCGTCCAATACCATAAGAGGAACAGGGCATGAAGTCACATACTTGCTATTTATGTCTGGTTAGTCCATGATGGTGTGCCAAGCCAAGGCTCTAGATTCCTACAACATACCAGGTAACGCATCCTGTGCGAACTTTTGGGCGTGAGGCCCTTGTAAATTTTGGCTTCGCGGGAGAAGAGACGGCCAGAACCATGATGGTGCAGCTGGTATTTTGACGCTGGATGGAATAGGAAGCGAGAAGTGGCTCAGGGTTGATGTCGGGAGTTGGTCTCTTGGGCTTGGGGGGGCTTGCTTGCTGATGAATTCATAGGCGAGTGTGTGGAGGCGTCTACGAGTCAGTCAACTCCAGGTGGATAACCATTTGGCCAATTTACGGGAGGGCCAATCAGACATGTTTCAAGAACGGACCTTGATCAAAGAGGATCCCCAGCGACCTGTCCCGTGCGCGTGTCAAATGTCAGTCTCGTCTATTTGCTGAAGAGGTTGCCGAGGAAGTCAAATCCTATCAACACTTCAGTTACTGAGTGTGGTCTTTCGGATCAGGCAAGTGCCTCTTGGCCGATAAGGAGGACTTGGGTACAGAGGCAGCACATGGGCTTCTAAGAGAGATGCACCTCATGGGCTTTGTTAACTCATAGTATCACCTGATCCTTTTTTGCGTGTATACAGGCCTTGCTCTGTGCTCAGCACAGCGCTAGAGCTCTAACTGAGGCCCTGCGTATTTTTGTGCAACCAGGTTAGTGTCCCATCATGCCTTTGGCCAGCGTGATGCCTGCCAATGATATTTTGGTATGGTATACAGTTCGGATCCAAGTGTGAGGCGTGCTAGCTCGACGAGGGGTTTGAGAGCAAACCACCAGAAATGAGACAGCAGTTAAGTGTATCCCTAAGCGTTAACAATACGGTAGCTACCTAGAGGTTAATGCGTGGTGTAGCCGCTATCAATTATCTACCTACCTCTACGTCGTGGACTTACAGACAGCCACACAATCAGCACCGAGGCCCCTTGATCTTGGTCAATTCTTGTTCAGCAACTGAACGAGGAACCGCTTTCGGGACCGGAAATGAGCGCCATTGGCATTTTCAAGGCGAACGACGGTGACGTCAGTGGTTGCGTGGGGGAGCATTGGGGACCGGCTGATAACCGGTACATCAGCGAACAGACAATTTCTGCGCAGATAGAAGTACCGTCTATCTACCACGCCGGTCTTCGCGCTAGGGGGGCACGAGAGGTCCAAATGCAGTCCGATGCCGGTTGGAGAGACGGGGTCGTTCGTTCCATGGTACCAAGATTTGTCATAAGCATTGCAGTATAGGCTCCTTTCCTAAATCTAATACCTCATCACTTGGAGTTCGTTTCTCTCTAGATTTTGCGCTAATAAACAAACCTCTAATATTCACCATCAAAACGCACTACTCCGCCTGATCGAAGATGCCCTCTGGCCATCACAGCCGTTCTCCGACGCTCCCGGCCTGGTATCATCGCGTCCTTGACTACGACACCGTTAAGCCTGAAGACTTTGACGAAGATCTCTCAGAGCTTGGTGTTGAGGAAGACTTCAACATTTCAAGCGATGACGAGAACTGTTCTCTCGGCGGGTCCGAATATGACTACTACTACGAGCTCAAATTGCAACGGGAAGATCGCAAGGAGGAATTAAAAGGGATGGCTAGACTCGGAGTTGAGAATAGGAAACAGGAGACTAGACAATTTGAAGAACAAATGTCAAACCGCGTCAAGGAGGTCTTCAGCAGGGTCAAGAAGCAAGGAGGCGATAACTGCAAGGAGGCGATAACAGCAAGGAGGTGTTTGTCCGGGGCAGGCAGTTCGGTCTGTACTCGGCCGACTTTGTTCAACATGGCTTCACTGGAGGGTTCGTGGATACCATGCCCAAAAAAGTCGAATTTTACCATTACGACGACGTGGTGTATGGCCCCATGCTGACGTCCTTCCACAGACCATGGTACGACGATGGAGAAATCGAGGGCCATGTCTGCATCGACGGTAAGGCGTATTACTTCGACGAGCTGAAATCTATCCGGCGCGGAGGCCTCAAAAAGCTCACCGCCAAGTGCCATAAGGCAGAGAATGGAGAAAAGCTGGTTTTCCAGTTTCTTGACAACGACCACCTCATCATGAGGGCAAGTCGCAAGCTGGCCTTTGCCACTCCCCGACAGGGGAGTTCTTCTGCCCCCCCCCCAAACTCTCGTCTTCTACGGCATTGGACAAGGCGAGGCGATGGGAGCGTCACACATGTGGGATTGACTTTAATATCCTTGAACGCCTTGGTGGTGCATGGAGGGGGGCTGGATGGTAGCTGGCAAATTCCATGAGAGTTGCCACTCAATCTGGTTTCCAGGAGGCCGCATACCCAGCAGACAACGTCGATTCCCCACACCTCACTTTCTGCGGAATCCCAAAAAACAGGGCGAACAGTACACCGCGTACCTGTTCCTCTCGCAAGGTGTCTCCTAATCTGGGAATGGCGGTGTCGGTTCCTTGTACTTATTGCTTTTTGTTGCGCGGGAACGCCAACACCCGAGAGAATCACAATCAATGTTAGGCGCCTCAAGGTGCCCCTTAATCTTGGGCAACTCCTGTTGAGGAACTGACCGAGCGATCGTTTCAAGGGAAGAAAAGGTTTTGATTCAGTTTTACAGCATTGGCTTTTAATACTATCATATGTTAATTGTTGTGTTCTCCCATATTGCGCCCGATGACTCTTGGAGACAGCATTGATACCAACAAAAAAAAAAAAAAAAGGCTTTGAGCCATCCTTCAAATGACATTTCATTTCTTCCTCTGAGACCACTATTCCGCCTTGCCCGGTACTCATGAAGGATGCGGAGGGCGACCAGGATTCCCTTCGCTCGACACATCAGCTACTCACCGAGTCACCATACGGTGAGCACTGTCCTTCCCGTGGCTATCGAAGATAGGGTCTTATCAGAACTAGATTAAGCTGACTGGTATTTTAGATACTGCTCTAGTAAAACCACTAGCTTGGCATGAGGCAATCACGCTAGCCAAGAAGAAAATTAGTTAACCAGAACGCCACGACAGCATTCAGGCAAGCGTTGAATTTTATCACTTTTGACCGTTGCACAGACAGCTCCCCCTTTTTCAAAATCCTAACACCATAGCACTTAAAGCCTGCATCTTTCGCCGACAAAAGGATAACCCACAACCACCATTAGAGCGGGCAATCTCAACGAGCCACAATGTACTCCCCCTTCTCCCGCCGCCGCAGGTCACCTCCTCCCCGCTCCCCGTCACTCCCATCATGGTATCATCGCATCGTTGAGTACCCAGACAACACTGTTTCATACGAAGACTTTGACGAGGACATCTCGGAGCTCAGTTCAGAGTCCGAGCACGGCGACAATTGTGTTTGTGATTGTGCATGCAGCGATTGTGCATCCGGCGATGAGGGATCCGAGTGTGGTTCCGAATCTGACGAAGAGGGATCTGAAAGCGATTCTGAATCCGTTGGGGACCCTGAGGGTTGGTCTACCGGCTATCCATCCGACGACGAGGGATCCGAGAATCGGTCCCATGTTGGCTCCGAATATGATTACTACTATGAGCTCAAAAAGCAACGGGAGGAGCGCAAGCGGCAGATCAGGCAGGAGGCCAAAGACGGGAAACCGACAATGAAGGAGGAGACCCGGAAATTCGAGAAAAACATGGAGAAGGAAGTCAAGAAGGTGTATTACCAGCTGAGGCATCGACGTGGTCGTCGCCAGAATCTCTTTCTCCGAGGCCAGGTGTTCAAGCTAGGCTCCCTCGACCACTGGCAACATGCATACCTCGGACATACTCCACAATTCATGTCCAAGTATGTCGAGTTTTACGATTACCCCGAGGTCAGGTATGACGGCGCGCCAGAGTCCTACCGCCCCCCACCAGGCCAAGAGCCGGATCTCGTAGGCCACGTCCACATGAACGGGACAGTCGCCAGTCAATTTCGCGGTCCGGCCCCTCCCCCACGTGGAAACCTCAGAGAGTTCACCGTCGAAAACGATGATGGGGAGCACAACCTGGTCTTCCAGTTTCTCGACAACTACCACTTGATCATGAAGGTGCCCCGAGAGTTGGTCTTTGCCAGTCATCCTCGGAAGATACCGCCTTCCGCCCCCAAAACTTTTGTCTTTTATGGCGTTGAAGAGGATTGGGCAGCGGGTCACAGGAAAAGTCGTTGAGATTTTTTTTTTTTTTGGAGGGTTTGGTGATGTATAGAGTGAGGGATGTTGTAGCTGGTAAATAATGGTGAAAGATGAAGGCTTGTCTTTAGCATTCATGATAAAAGATGCGTCACTGTTATTAAAGATACTTATTGAATGCGTTGTGTCAGCCGAATTTACATGACTAGAGGAGTACGAGCTCAAGCCTGGCTCGAGGAGCGTTCCCCGATGCTGCTGATGCTTGACGTGACGTGTAGTATTAACACTGATGGTATTGGGTATACTAGCCGATAGTTTCTTGATTGCGTGACATATCTCCCGTCAGCCAATTTGTGGCCAACATCGCAAGCTGGCTGCAATTCCTCCTCCATCTTGCGACCGCCCAGACCCCTGCTTTACCCTAGAATGACCGTTTATCTTGTATTGGGAACATAATCAGAAAGCCCGGGCGCCATGGGACGATTGATGGTCGACACAGATCCAGATGGGCCATCTGGTTTCCATGCAAGTGGTTCATAAATTTCAACATACCCCAATCTCTCTGCGATGCCCTCCCTTTCCCTAACAACTAGTCCAAATGATCCTCGTGACGAGAACAAAAGGCAGTCATATGACTCTTCACAAAGCTGCTGGTGTAGCGTCGAGTTGGTATCCACAGGGGCTGAGAGCATTAATGGCCAGTACTATACGCTATGATGGTACTGGTAATCTGAGCTAATGGAAATGACTGCGAAGTAAACGGGATCCGGATAGGTCGTATTGCGCTCAAGGAAGGGTCTTTTAAACCCGTTTCCGGGAAGATACTTGAAAGTCAATGGAATCGTTCGAATTTCGATGCGGAGTATTTGCGTATAGGGGACAGCGCCCGAGGCGTTTCCGGCGTCCACCTCAGATATGACCGACTCGGAGATTTTGTTGTACGTCCCATCTTTTCTTTGAAGCCAGATCTTGACCCCCGATGTCCAGCGGTATTGAGAATCCCAGGCTTCGAAATGGCGCAACGGCCCAACCCATCCTGCCCAGGACCAACTGGGGAAACCTTCTCTCCGATGTGAGGTGGTCTCTGGGATCCAACAAAGGCCATCCGCAAAACTAGAGTCGAGATAGTCTGGGCCTGTCTCGTTTGTCTCGGATGACCTAGTTGCAACCCAGTTGGGTGTCCAAGACGAGTCTACACCAAAATTGCGTTC
This sequence comes from Fusarium neocosmosporiellum, assembly GCA_006518225.1. Taxonomy (NCBI): domain Eukaryota; kingdom Fungi; phylum Ascomycota; class Sordariomycetes; order Hypocreales; family Nectriaceae; genus Fusarium; species Fusarium neocosmosporiellum. The sequence goes on along the minus strand of SSHR01000132.1, from coordinate 36,128 downwards.
CATAGGGATTCCCCAAAAGTGACGTATGGGCGAAGGCATGGACGAAAATGTCCTGAAAATGCCACCCATGGCATTGAGCGCGTCGCTCACTGACTTGGTGTTGTCGAAGGGGCTACCCTCACCAGAGACCCAAGGAGTGACTCGGACATTCAGACTCTAGAGGGTCGTTACCGTTCTGGCTGCATTGAACAACTGTCTTGAGTGGAAGATACGAAGCTTAATTCATTCTACAGCCAGTTCCGCTTCAGTATTCTTCTCATCAATGACGTCTTGTCTCCAAAAGAGGCCGTCAGCCACAACAGCAAAAGACACAGTTGCCAATACATGACGGCATCAAAATCCAATACATAGCTTAGATATCACTTCATTATCATGTCCTTAATCTCTGCGAAACTTCCTAATTCCTTGATGGTAGGTCAAGATGTAGCTTCCGCCCAATCATACAAGCACACGTAAAGTACAGTCAACAGCACTTTGCCAAAAGGTGAATCAGATATTATTAGCTCATGTGGTACGTATCCAAGAGTCAGCGTCAGTCACGGTAACAAAGAAAATAACCGCCAGGGCATGATGGCAACAAACAGCACCGCAAGAGACCACAGTGAATTGGGCAGGTACTACAAGAGAAGGATGGTTTCCTTCGAGTACTGGGCCGATAGGTCATGGACAGATATGCCGCGAGGGAGACCTGTCCAGATCCAACGGCCCACCCGGTAATGACACGGTTGATCCGAAGGCCGGTACAAGACAAGGCCCAAAAAGCGATGGTAGAGTTCATGCCCCCGATCAAGAATGAGCAAGTAGCGAAAACGGCCATAGGCGTGTTTCAGGGCCATTGAACATCTTGAGGCTTTGTCGCATCCTTCGCGAGCCAACTGCGGAATCACTGCTGCATCAAGATGGGAAATCACCGTCTTGCCCTCAAGATGTTCATCCCAGTAAAGGGCGCCCCCTTAGTCCGGATCAAGAACAACCGATAAACCGCACTGATCTGCTTTGTCAGACTCACGCCCCATTTTAAGCTCGAACACATAGCCTTGGATCTCGATGCTGTCGCCCATTTCCAACTTTGCAGGTAGGTTATCGACATTGATATTCGACCAAGTTCGTTTGACGGAGGCGTAGCATTGCTTTTGGAGCAGATCGTCGTCCACTTCAAGGATAAAGTCTCCCTCAAGCGAGGCCCAGCTCCAGGAAGGTGCCATGTAGGTGGCCGATCGTTTTGTCGGCGAGCTAGTCGCCCAGCATAACGCTGCTGGTAGATGGGCACGCCATAGGCCGGCGCGATAGTCATCAGCAATGGAAAACCCATGAGATTGTCTAAAAGACTGAACAACTCCAGAGAATGCTATCAGACGGTCCGACTCCCTGGTGAGTTTGGTTCTCGCATATTCCCTGACGCGCTCATACCATGTAGTACAGAGGCTGTTGAAGTTGGCTGGCGTCGTGTTGTCCTCCTTCATTTTCCTAGCCCCATTCCACTACAACCCTCGGGGACACATTGGCGCCCCATTCGGACGGATCTCACATGCTAGCTGTCCCCGACAGTGCCACCATAGCTGACGGCTACCGAGAATCAGAGATCGTTTGGAAAGATACCATTCCTGGTATACCCAAGCCCGAGAACGCAAGGTGCAGAAGGTGATGTCTTCATGAAATTGGTGGTCGTAGATGAGCTGGAATGTTGTGCCCCTGAAAGCAACCTTCTCAGGCACTAGCAGGTTGGGCCTTCTTCTAATGAAGCTTTTCCCGGAGCTGTCAGACGCTGTGGCTGAACATAGGTTGAAGATTGCGTGTTCATAAACGAGTTTCATATCCTTTGCTTCCCGCTCCCAGTCCTCAGCAGAATCCTGAATGATGCACAGCGAGTCTATCCATATATAGTGAAATCCAATCTGAAGACATAGGCGGATGGCTTCTTGGTAGGTGTTAGGGTGCTGCCCAAGCTGGAGGCCGGCCTGAAACTGGTTGATATTGCCCTCGAGGAGCTTGATCGTCTGGACCTTTCCCCAGCAGTGGGAAAACGCTACATAGGGAGCTGAAGATTCTTTGTTAGAGATGATAAGCCTGACATTGTCGGCATCAACGATGTTGATTAATCGGGTTGGGCGGTAAGTCGGGCTAAGAATTCGACACTCTTCATGATCTCTGCTGTATGTTTCGATCCATGCGGCTGCCAGCTTGGTGAGGGCTGGGTCATCGATTGACATTGCTGGCACGTGATACAGGATCGTATCGCTTTGGCCTGAAGTGAAGAGTAAGATGGAGTGATCTTTCGTTATGATACCGAGCTCACAATACCTGAGTCTCTCCATAGCTGGAACCTCCAGCAGTATGCCGGACCATCAGGCTCCTCTGTCTGAACCAGTAGGCCGTCTAGAATGCTTCCCTCATCCTGGATCCGAAGGTCGAGGTGGTATTGAAATCTCCTTGCGAGGCAATGAGAGCGATACAGCTGCCATGATTTGCTGTTCTGGATCGTCCCGCAGACGTAACATCCAAGCTCGGCCTCCCTTTCGACATGGTGGCCGCTTTGGTGATGCGATCGCCAGCCGTATTGTAGTTCTCCTGTCAGAGCCGAATCACACACAGAGCATAGGGTTGATGGTTTTAGGACCACCAGTTGACCATCTGAAGACATGGATTCAAGGGCGAGTGGGTCTGTCTTTCATGGATGTTCAAAATTGAGAGGTGGGAAGAGAGGTGAACAATATCTGACTCAAACCGAGATTTTTCAAAAGATTCAGAAGAAAAGTTGATTTTAGGATGGGGCGGGGTAAGGAATCGACACGTATCATCAATCGATGCTAGAAATGTTTGCTATTGTAACCAAGATTTCTCTGGTTGAAGCAAGACTATGTGTGACTCTATCGTCCAACACTGTACCACTAGTTACGCGATTAACCATCCAGACCCGACTCATTTAGGTGGAGATCTCTATGACCTGTAACATGAAGAGAAACTGACGAGTTAGGATCCTCATGGCATCGATCCGCGAGGTTGAATCTATCATCATCATGTGCCCCCTCTGACCAAAACCACTTTCTTCGGCGTTGATTCCACCTGAACATATAGCGTCGTCTCGTTTATTATCTTTGACGGATAGACTTACTGTATTCACAGCGTAGATCACCCCTACGGCAGTAGCCATAGAAAGCTATTCTAGGTTATAGTGTCTTTCGATTATGTTTTAATGCCGTAATATGTTAATACCTATGTTCTTTATTGTTGTGGCTAATGATTTCTTTTGCAGGCGTCACAATGCGGGTAACAATAGAGCAGATGAAAGGCAACAAGTTGGACGTTATTATTACTAGTTTGGCAGAGCATCTAATGTCGACCCGGTTCTGAAATAAGCAAATAGGAGCAAAAACTCGACACTGTCTCCACTTGGAGCCCGAAGCACTCTTCCCTTCTTCGCCATTATGCCCAGTCTAGTTTGACTGGCCCGTGTAATACCCTAGAATCAGTTGAATTCCATGGGGTGATGTAGATTATGAAGATGAGCCTTTTCGAGATCCAGGTTGGTTGAAGAAATCGGGGATAGGTAGAGGCGGGTTCACCTCTTGGCCCAAGTACTCGGGATTGTCAGCTGCGGCATCAACGATTGTCTTGACTCTGTCGTATAGCTCTGGCGCTTTAGCGCGATCTTCAGGCTGAATCTGAAGAAGTCGATCATTAATAAGAGTTACCAGATCTCCAAGGGCAGTTCCATCTTTGCATAGAGGATGCTCTCGCAGATGTCGAATGGCTTCAGTAACTGCTGGATGAATCTCTGCAGATTGCTTCGGCTCGCGTGAAAAGAAGTTGCCTGGCGAAACTGGATCGTTTTGAGCTTTCCTCTGTTTGTGGAATCCGTTTACTGCTGTGCAGTTGTACACAAGCCAGACGGTGAATTCGAGAAACATGCAGCCCGCGGACCACATGTCATACCGACGAGGCCTGGCTTTATTCTTTTGTCGGTCTTCGTCTGCCTCGGGGGCTTCGTAAGAGATTGTCGATTCCGCGGTGATTGTCGCTGATTTTCTCAAGTCAGTCGCCTCTTTATGAAACTTGGAAACACCCATGTCTGCGAGAACCAGTGTTTCTAGACTGCTGTCCCCATTGGGATCTTCAAAAACAAGGATGTTTTGCGGCTTGATGTCGCCGTGGCGTATGTTGCGGTTGTGAAGGGCATGAATACCGTCGACAAGACCTAGAATCTGCTCAAGGGCCCATCGAATGAGGTCTGGTGTTCTGGGTTTGGAGTCCTGTTCTTCCCAGAAATCTCTCAGCGTGCCACCGTTCGCCCAAGGAAACAGAAGGTAGTAAGTAGATCCCCTTTCGCATGAGGCCAATAGGGAGATCAAGTGCCTATTCTGTAGGCTTTGGATGATGTCTAGGTTGTTCTTTTCTCTGATGAAGTCCTCTTTATTGTGGATGTCCTTAATAGCGATCTGGGCCTCAGCATCTGCCTAAGAGCATGTCAGTAGGCGTCATTCCCGCTGTCCTTCTAGAATTACCGGAAAGAGACGCTGATGCGCCGGGTGTAATCTAGCTTTGTGGACCACACCCATGCCCCCTTTCGCATGTTCCGTTTCACACTCGGTCAATGGCAAGGGGCACTCCGGGCCAAGCACAAAGTGCGACCCAGGTTTGTCGAAGATTGGTGACTGAACCACCCATTGCTTCTTGAGAAAGTTGTCGACCTTGTCCCCTTTCCCCCATGACATGGATGAGGGGAACCTCTTATTACTTCCCACAGAAGCGAGTACATTGTACTCACTATCATTGTCGTCGTCATCGTTGCGGCAGAGTGGGAGATCCTCGTCGGTGATGCCTTCTTTGATAAGCTGCTCTATGGCGGCAGGCTCCTCCATGAGGACGAGAATACAAAAGATCCTCTTTGCCTCTGAGGCAACTTTGTGAGGAAGACAGGGGGAGAACAATTGTGTTCTCAATGGCAACTCGGCTTGAATCCTTTCAAAGCGTAATTCTCTCTAATTCGTCCGCTGGTAAGAATTTGGGGAACCGAGCCTCAAGCAAACAGGTGCGCAGAGACTGATTTAGTTGCCTGTACAGAGGCGCCATGGTGAATGGGCGATGTCGGGTCAGACAATTTGATTGATGGGCTCTAACAGTACGTCTGACTACGCAGTTAAATGAGGAGGGAAGGGATCATGTAAGGGCAAAGTTCGTACTGACGTGTCGGGCCCAGAAGGGCTCCTAGGATATCAGGACCTGAAAGACTCTCCGCGAACGTGCGGCTCTGTACAGCGGTAGCCTTACAAGGCAACCAAATGTGGCTTTCTGGTGTCATCTTGGGGGTGTCATCTGAAAAACCGGGAAGTCTGTGCCGGTTTGAAAATCCCAATAGCCTATGTGACATGCATGTTGGGTTGCAGCAATGCTCTTACCGATGGTGTGGATAAACACCAATGAGATTTTTCAGATAACAACCCCTCATCTGTGGTTATCATGTCCGGCGAACCCGAATGTGGCCGTGGAAGGCCTCAAAATGCCTCGTTCGCGAGAATCCGGATTGAGGACAGCACTGGCAGGGCGATCAGAAAATTGATGGGAGATGGAGAAATTATGAAACTCGGTGAGGTTCTTAACTAGCACCCAATTTAGCAATCCCCATAAAGGCAGCTGCTGTGCTTAATATCCCTCAGGATGATACACCACTTGTTGGTCAGCACTCTCAGCCTGATCGATAACCGAGGCAATCATCTAAGCTGGAGTGGGGGAAAAGACGCAGTCATCACGAAGTTGCTTTCTTGGCATAAACTGTGCCTCCTCCATACTTCCTGGTGGTGTGTAAGACGGCAAAGCTGCAATTGGCAGAAGGGAGTAACCGCACCCCCTCTCACGTAAGATGCAAGTATCGACATCTGATAGCCATTGGCTGATTTTTGTAGGCACCAGATAGAAAGGCAACGAGGCAACGAGGCGATGAGAGGTTATTGACATGGACAATGCTTGAAGACTTTCAATGTTCGCGTCCCTTGCGATTACCGCTGCTCGAGGTGCCTCGCATTAGACTCTCACAATGCAAGTCCCCACCTCCAAGTTCCCAGCCTTACGAACATGACCCAGTTTGCTACCAAGACAAGCATATGTCATCAGATCACCACTTTGCCTGCATATGCATCAACAGTAGCCAATGTCTGAGAGTGCTCACAAGCGGCTGAAAACTTCCCCGCTTGTTCAGGTCAGAGGAACAGAACATGCCACCACTTAAAGGTTGGATGCCTAAACGACTAGGCACCCTTCACCCAAGTCTTCCGTCAACATGGCATTCCTGAAGCCTCTGTTTCTTTTCAGCCCCGCAGGCATCTGGGAGTTACTCAAGCGCGCATATCTCTTCATCCAACCGTTTTCCATGATAGCAATGTCTTTCATGTCCAGGTTCTTTCCCAGGGAGGCGGACAGCACCACACGAAAGAGATTCATTACAAGGCTTGAGCAAGCATGCAAGCAGAGCGCACTCTCCCCTGGGAATTCTTTCCTCCCTGAGGGCATGGTTTCCAGCCTGGTCACGAACGAAACAGTCAGACAAATGATGCCTCGTGCCAGTGATGACTTGGTTGAGTTTGTCTGCAGCCATGCGAAAAAGGTCTTCTTAACCACTTTACACAGTAGACATGACAGAGTCCATGCCGCCATGAGCAGTTTCTGCATCCACGGGATCACGGATGATGCGTTGCCCATCAAAGCCCTGATGAAGGCACGAGAGATTTGCGAGCCCCCAACGGGGAAAGTGACGACAACAGAGTGTCATCATAAGACGGAGTGGCTCTGTTTCAGTTCATGGGAATGCTGCGAGATCTCAGATTTCCACAAAAGCCAATGGGTCTTCTGTGCGCCAGTCTTCATGGATAATAACTCGCTGCTGGAACTAGAGGAAAGCCACATCCTACCTTTCACATCGGTGGACGAGATTGGCACAGGAGGTCATTTCAGCACAGTCTCAAGGGCCAAAATCCACCCTGACCATTACCGAGGCTATGCGTTCTCAAATAAGGCAAGTTATCAGGGAAACATGCCAAACAGATCTGAAAGCTAATTAACCACAAATTAGGACGTAAATGGCCAAGTTCACGTTGCTTTAAAGCATATAAAAGACCTCAGAGAACCGGGGTATAATGTCCAAACTGCGTGGAAGAGCGAAGCGGGAGCCCTCGATCAAATCAACCAACTCCATAACAAACACTTGATCCGCCGCACGGGAGCTTTCAAGGCGGGCAAGAACTACTATATCATGTTTGAGTGGGCTGACGGCGGCACCCTTCGAGATGTTTGGCAGAGGCAAAACGTTGACTACACCGCATTGAACGGCCAACGCATCATGCAGGTGTTGGAGCAGTTGCATGGCCTAGCCGAGGCACTTTCGAAGCTCCACAACAAGGTCGATAACAAACAGCGCAATGGAGACGCCCCAGGCCCTCTCCCCCGAGCCGAGACCATTCTAGCATCTCCCTCTCTCAACGTGCCCAAGGTACAGCTTCAAGTTGACAGCGACAATAGTGACAACACCGGCGAGGAGCACTGGAGGCATGGAGATCTGAAGCCTGACAATATCCTCCTCTTCAGAGACGCCACCTCTACATGGCTGGGAACCCTCAAGATCGCAGACCTGGGCTTGGCAAAGCAGCATGCATTCGCCACGTCCCAGCGAGTGGACCCAACCCGGCAGAAGTACTCGACATCCCATTACGAGGCCCCTGAGGTCGTTATCAAACGACACGAACCACGATCTCGACTCTATGATATTTGGTCCATGGGTTGCATCATCTTTGAGTTCGTCATCTGGTTGCTCTACGGCTATCCTGGGTTGCAGAACTTCTACAAAGAGAACCCACCCACATCCAGGGATACACTGTACTTCACCGTAAACCCAAGAGAGGATTACGCGCAAGTCAGTGATATTGTGAAGAAATGGATGGATTACATCTTGCGATTTGACCCAGAGTGCAACGGCAAGTCACCCAGTGTCATTAGGGATCTCATCAAACTGGTCAAGAACCACCTCCTAGTGGTTGACCTCTCGCAGGGACCGGTAGGCCTAGGGGGAACTCGCCAGGGCGCAGACTTTCTGGAAAGAAGCCTGAGGGACATCATGAACGAAGCAAAGACTAACCGTGGAGGAACCTATCTCTTTACCCGGTCGAGCCGGAAAGCGGTGCAAGCTCCTAAAGAGATGAGTTCTCTCCCGACCAGCCCCGGAGGACAAGCTGTGGCCCCAAAGAACCAAAATCTGGTAAGATTGCCTCAACCTATACCGTGAATACGGTACTAAGTGGCTTTCAGGATGTACGTGTAGCAAGATGAAGAGATTTGAGTCGCTATGATGGCTGACTGATGGGCTTCACCCAACTTCAAAGACTGTGAGTAAGATCAAGACAGTCAGCATGATGAACGAGCTAACACAACTATAGTATGTGAGTTCCCAGTAGCTGGCCCATGAAAGTCCACTTGACTAATTGATGACCCGTTGGTCTGGATAGAGCGTGAGCCCTCCTTATTCCGCGACACCATGAGCAGAGTTAACTAACCGTTGGTCACCTTGCAGCATGTGAGCGTCACCTTGTTTCCAAGGTCCGTGTTGCCAGACTAACCAAGGTGTCCAACTGCTCTGTATAGGTGGTGAGTTACTTGTCGAGATTGCCACGTTGATTTAGGAGAAGGTGCTAAATTTGATAGAATGTATGCCGGTCCTCTCGTCTATTGACCCTTGGCCGAGACTGACTATGACTAGTTTGATAACGTTTGGGAATTTCTGGATGACAGCTCTTTTGCAACTAGCTACCTTCGCACCCAAGACACTCAACTTTCGAGAGCTCTCCCTCCTCAAGCGGTTTCATTGTGCGAGCCCTGTGCGCGCCTGAGTCTCTTGACTGATGGTGTTCTGATTAATGACACATTGTCCAAGATCAAGAAGCTATCTGAGAAGTGTCATCTCCATAACATCATTCTCCATGCCTTGAAGGGATATCACGAATCCAGTCTGATCGAGATTTGCCGCGTTGGTGGTACTCTCACACTTAACGGAGATCCAATGTCAAGTTTATCGATTTGCAAAGGCCTAGGTATGTCGTGCCTTGTTACTAAATCATCACACTTTTCGTTCCTGACTATTCGATAGCCGATAGCCCAAGCCCGAATGCTGCTCCTGACTCGCTGGGAGGCATCCAGTTCGGCTTACCTCAACTCCCCGAAGTGAACAGTGCACCCTTCTACAGTCTAATGTTGCGTTGGATCCGAGATTGCGATTCGAATCACGCTGAGTGCCGCCGACCGAGCCTTGACCTGGAGTGTCTACCGACTCGGCTACTGGATGTTGGCCAAGGTGGAACCCTCAGTAACGACTCATTGGTGCATCTATGCGTAACAAAAGAAGAACATTTGCATATGGGCCACGATTTACGTTACATTGCACTGTCCCATCCCTGGGGCAATGCTCATGAACATGATCATTTCTGTACAACCCCTAAGAACCTTGAGCATCGTCTGATCCACAGCATGCACCTTAGTCAACTCCCGCACACTTTCAAACATGCGATACAGGTTACTCGCTCGCTCAATATTCGGTACCTATGGATCGACTCACTTTGTATCGTACAAGGCGATGGAGGTGACTTTCACGCCGAGGCCAAGAACATGGAGACCATCTTCAGCTCGGCTTACTGCGTGATAGCCGCCAGCCGCGCCTCGGGGACCTCGAGTGGATTTCTTGGACCGAGACCAGCGCGGAGATTCATCAGATTTGATGAGTCTACAGGCAGTCCAACGTATGTCTGTGAAGCCATCGACGACTTCCAACATGATGTGATCGAGGGGGACCTCAATAAACGGGGATGGGTCCTCCAGGAGCGCGCCCTTGCTCGACGAACAATCTACTTTACCAAGAACCAGACATACTGGGAATGCGGACAAGGTGTTCGATGTGAGACTCTGGCTCACTTGACAAAGCAAGTAGGATCTCAAGTCCATACTGGTCCTGTTACTGACCTTGGGCAGCAACGAGGCCGGATTTCTGGGTGACCCGAATTTCCCTGATTTAGCCATCAAGTCCAGCAAAGGAACAAGGATTCGGTTTTACGAGAAGCTTTACGAGGGTTACTCGAGACTTGACTTCACCAAGGCATACGATAGGCCCATTGCCATTGCCGGCCTGGAACAACGACTCGTCAATGCCTTTGACACCCATGGAGGGTATGGCGTCTTTCAAGGTAAATTCTTTGGCAGAAGCCTACTGTGGATCCGTGATGCCAGCTTCACGGCCAAATTGAGGAGGATCGACTTCCCTTCACACCAAAAGTATGTTGTGCCGACGTGGTCGTGGATGGCATATGAAGGGGCTATAACCTTCATGAAGGTCCCCTTCGACATGGTTGACTGGGAAGAAGGAAAGGATGCGATCCGATCGCCATGGACATGGAGTGATTCGTCATCTAGCTCAACCACATGGCACACTGGAAACTCGAACGAGAGGATTGATCTGACGGCCTATGCGAGAGATTTCTCGGATCTGGCTGCAGCGGAGAGGGAAATCATTTACGACCAGGAGCATGTGGGCTTGAGTAGCGGCAGTGTCAAATGCGTCATTGTTGGGAGGGCAAAGTCGCGGGATGAAATGGGGGGATTGGCAATCCGTCGGCATTACTACGTCTTGGTGGTGGTCCCAAGGGGAGAATCAGGAAATGGGTACGAGAGAGTTGGAGCTGCTTCTCTGCCCGGAACCTGTATTGCCTGGGAAAGCCCAGTGTTGAGAGTGCGAATTTTTTAACTTGGCTTAGTCGCAGGGCTCAAAGGCCGGCCATTCTTTCATGATGAATACGAAGCGTGAGCCTAGTCACGTTTGCGTAAAAGCCCATGTTTATCAGCGCGGTTGTGACTTGGATTGAATAAAACTAATTTATTAAGAACCTATCATGTTGGAGTTACAGGCTGAAAGTGAGCTACCTACGAATAGGTAGTCGCCTTTTGGCAGAACTTGAGAACCTTGGGGCTCTGAGGCATTATTCCTGTATACAGAAAACTAAGAAAACAAGCCCTCTTCTAGAATTGAAACCATAAAGATTTTGTCCAGTCTTGGCTGGCAGTACAAATGAGATTTGATTTTTTTTTTTTTTTTTTAAGCTTGATGGCGCTTCTAAAAGGAGCCATCAGCCACAATAACAAAGGACACAGTTCTTGACAGATGCTGACATAAAAACCCAATGCCAAAAAAAAAAACACCATAACCTTGAGCAAAGATGAGACGTTTGACCTCCAGTCACTCTGCCCCTTCGCTTTGCTGTTGCAACCGATTTCTGATAGAGACCTACTTGAGCGTCCCGGTTCCCTCACTTCATGTGGCGATCCTCCGCCGAGTCGACCCCATACGCGAGACCAACGGCCTCTGTCTGGCTGAGTGGTCGAAATTGCTGGATCTGGGAAGGATACCAGACACAAAAGATAGCCATGGTGGCGGCCATCAGCACCGAGTCGAACACGTACAGAGTCCACTCATTCTTGAGAGGGTACGCGTCAGCTCCCATGACGTATTCAATAATGCGAAAGATGCAACGAATGAGAATGAGGGCCGAAGTCGCATACAGCATCAGCATCATCTTTTCCCAGTCAAAGTTTCCTTCAGGTCTGGTGCCGGGCCAGTTGGCACTGTTGCATCTGTAGCGAAGATGGAAGATGACCGACGCAGTGACGAAAAGGCCAAAGAAGAGGATCTGGATGACCAAACCACCCACGACGAGGTTTTCTCCCAGCTTCGGATCGTTGCCGGCAGCCATCAGGCCAGCTCCGGTGCTCTGGATCAAGAAGGAAAAGACGTCTCCGACCACAAAGGTTGTCGTGAGCCACTTGATTTTGATGATGGAGGACATCTCACCCTTAGGTCCAAGACCCCTCATGATTCGACCGAGTGTCATATAGATCGAGGCGGCAAAGAGCGAGGGCGGGATGAGCAGGAAGATGGATTGGATGATGTATGGCATGAGTTGGTCGGTTGCATCGTTGGCGGCGATTCGGCCGACGAAGCCCACAACTTCCACTGGTGAATTTGGGTTAGCATCGCGAGTGTCAATGCCTTTTGTAGGCAGGGTTTGAGGGCTTACTGTATCCGCCGATGGTGAACGCAAGGCAAAACCAGGGGCGACAGCGTATCATCTTCCACGTGTGTGCTGCCGATAGCAAGAAAAAGATGATGGTGAAGATGACGGCAGCTGCCATTGACGGGACGTAGCTCCATAGGTAAAAGTCGCCTTTGTATGGGAGAAGCTCTCCTCTGGGCAAGAGGGCGTGAGAGTTGAACATTTTGGCAATGAAGTGGAGGTTGACTCTGAATTTCAGTTTTTCGATGGGCGTTTGGGCAAAAATGGCAAATTGAAGTAATCGCAGGATCAAAGAAATGTCGAGAAATAAGGATGAGTTGAGAAAACTAAGTCGTGGCTGTTTGATAGCCGACACTAAAAGACAAACAGACAAGGAGGCCGAATTGCTGGATGAAGCCTGGCTGGAAAGAAAACGGTATCCTATATAAGCGTGACGATATTTAAATACTGTTCATCTACAAATCTTGACGAGATGGGCTTGAGCCCTAAAAATAACATCTCGGCGTCTAACACGAACAGACTTGCCAAAATCGTCACCAACACGCGGAACCCCTGACACAGACGGGAAACGTGGCCGGCGTGCGGAGAGGGTCGATCCAGAACATCGCCGCATTTGAAACGACTTGACTAGTGGCAGTACGGCATTTCCGAAACACCACTATTCTAATTGCTACGAAGTTTGTACGCGGATTGCCAAGGCCATTGGCTTTTAATACTCGGTTTCGTACCTTGACAAGTCCACCAGACAAACCTTCTCTTAATAGGATGCGAAAATTCGAAACGTTGATCCTTTTTAAAGGGAGCATTCAATGCTATAGGGTGGGGCACAAGATGATCATTGAGTTGACTGCCATCATCCTCACTGAAGACAAAGAAATGCCATAATGATGATAGAAATTGTTTTGATTATGAAAGTGATGGTAGTTTTCGAATTCTCCATAGTTCTCGCCTTTGGTGTTGTGATGTTTTCTTATCTGCAACAGAACGCGACTTCACCCAGACGAGACAGCACTCCTCTCATATGCGACCAACACCTGGCTTCTACACTAGACACGCGAATCCATGGAAGCATATTAGCTCCATATATAAAAAGATTTGCCTTCATCTTCTCTGCCTGTAAGCGGCTCTGTCAGTTTGCCTGCCTCATGAAATGGAGTACCTGTGGGGGGATCTAATTAAGCCTGCATTCAGGACAGGGCGGGCAGGGGTCATCGTATATTTTTACCAAAGTGAAACCTTCCTCGCATTCATTCCAAACTAGGTCTAGTGCTCGTATTCAACGCCCGAATCGGCAAAGCGGCCATGACAGCCAATTCATCATGCTATTGTCTTCCTTCGCACCCTCTCACTTCATGCATCTCTTTTTTCCTCGCATTCATGCCTTTCTCTCTCTCTCTCTCTTCGTTTACTCGTATTCAAATCCGTTACCACTCCCAAACACACTTCCTCATGGACTCGAACCGCGTTCGGAAGCCACGCCAAGGCCATCGCAAGTCTCGCAACGGCTGTGCAGTTTGCAAGAAGCGCCACATCAAATGCGACGAGCGACGTCCCGTATGCGGCCATTGCGAGATATCCGAGAGAGAATGCTACTATATCGTGCCGAAGAAGGCCAAATTTGGAGCATCACCGTATGAACAGGAGCTTACTACTTCGGCATGGCTTCAGACGGCATCGACCTCGAGGGACTCGGCGTCCCCAGTGTCGGCGAATCTACACGACATCGAATCCGACGAACTTTTTACCTTCGAGCACTTGCAGCTTCTCTACAATATCCAGGAGCACATGACGGATTGGATGATGGTGACGGATTCTCTGAAGCCACTCGCCAATGGCTATGTCACCTCTGCGTTGAAGACACCATACCTGATGAACCAACTCCTCGCACTATCGGCCATGCATCTGAGCACAGTCAATCAAGAATCGTCAAATCACTACACAAGTACCGCCAATCATCTCCGACACCGAGGGCTGCGCGGCTTCAACAAGGCGCTCGACGATACCTCGCAAGGGAACGCCACGTCACAGTTCTTCTTCGCCTCGCTGTTGGCGCTGCACTACTTTGCCGAGACAATCACGGGCGTTCCGGAACAAGAATTCTCAAAGACCCTTCGGCATGTGCTGGAATACTTTCGCCTTCACCGGGGTGCTCGAGTACTTGGTGAGCGAGCACACTCGACGCTTTTGGGCTCATCCGTAATGGGATGGCTTGTGACGGCAGCGGAGGAGAGCAAGAAGGAAACACATACCCCGTCAGAATCCTGTGCCCTCTTAGTAGCTATGCTCCAAGCCTCCGACTTGAATGAGGAGTCGCTTCAAGCTTGCGAAGGGGCAAGAGACTCTCTTGACGTTGTGCATCGATGGATCCGGGGTCCGAGCGGTTGGGGTGTGCACGCTCTGCTTGGGTGGTCGAATCTCATCCCTCTACGATTTCTTAGCTTGTTGGAAAAGCAGACCCCCGAGGCTCTTGTTATTTTGGCCCATTATGCTGTCTTGATGCATCGTTTTCGGGGTTTCTGGTGTTTCGGAGACGTGGGCAAACGGCTGGTGAATGGCATCTCCAGCCTTCTCGCAACATATTGGGTGGATTGGCTTCCTACTATTGATGATGAATGAGATGCCTTTAGCGATGATGATACTTGGTTGGCCAACAAACTATTCAGAACGTGGAATTAAGTGATGAGAGACTCCTTTCTAATCCTACCCCTATGCTTCTACGGACTTGAGTTCCGATAAAAGTCACCCGAACATTGCGACTCAAGTTGGTCCAGGCGAGACTCTTAACTGATGTCATGAATCGAGCACGAGGTCTTTGTATACTGCCGAATCTAATGAAGCTCTTAAACCTCGTCGAACCCAACAAATGCATTCTTCCCACCACTGAGCGGCAAACTTATCAGACCCGCCTTCTTCCTAAACATGTCCAGCCACTGCGGACTATCTGCCCAAGTCGGATCCCACGCATTATCCGGTCCATATATCATCTCGCTCATCTTCCTCTGGAGCTGGCGATCCGAGGGCACGCGTCCCTGCGAGATTTCGTCCGACACATGCTTTAACAGGAGGCGTTCTATATGACGGTAGGAATGCGCCGAGGTCTCGTCTCTGTGTGATGGCGTGGAATCACCAATTCCGGGACTAACTTCGTCGCTGCTCATTGGTCCAAAGACATTAAGCTCAGATGACTCGGTGCGGTGGTCTGCTCTCGAGGCAGAAAAAGGTTCCATCGTGTGGCGCTGTGTGCCAATGAGAAATACCGGCATGTCATTCTCTACGAGATCATCAATCTCTTGCTCAAAGCCTCTGTCACCCTTCCACTCGCTCATATCCGAGCCGGTGCGGAAATGCACTGCTAGGTGTTTCTGCCTCTCGGTCCAAGTATCCATACGAGCATCGCAAAACCCGCAACGAGACTTGATGTCGTCTATGGACGAGAGCCAATTTTTCATCGAGTCATTAAAGTTGCATCCTCGATGGAAAAGGCGGAGGTGTTGTCGCAGATGATCTTTGCGATGGAATTGGCGTGCTGCCTCTGGTTGCGCCACGCAGGCGGAGTAGTTGTGAACTTGATGATGCTCAGGCAGAGGATCAGGCTGATTGCAAAAGACGCAATATGAAGGTCCATCTGGGTGCTGTAGAGTTGGACCATACTTGGAGCATCTGAACCGTCGTTAGCCGCCTGGAAATGACAAGCCAGCAGTCTGAGAGACTTACTGCCATTGTTCAAGGCTCAAATGCATGGTCGTCTCATGTCGTTGCCAGTCATGTTTCGTCTTGAACGTATCTGTACAGAAGGTGCATTGGTATCTTCTGATCTCCGCCTCCCTTCCTCGACCTTTCTTTGACCTTGCGGGCTGCCTTCTCCTTCGTCTTCTCATCGAGGCCGAAGCTGAGGACGCAAAAGAGTCCAAAGACCCGGCTGAAGAGTCAGAGCGAGCTCCCGCTTCTCCACTGAAGGATGTCTGTGAGGTCCTGCCAGCATCGTCGGTATATGGGAAATTGGTCGGCGGATCAGGTCGACATGGCAAGTAGGAAGAGATGATGTGGTCCGAGGAAGATGATAGGATCGAGGAATTTGGGTCATGAGCCTGGAATGCCCTGGGTAGTCGGTGATTAGTGGTCCATTATACATGAGATGCAGAGGCCCCTACCTTCCCAACGCATTGGATGGTAGCTGTAGAGGGTTGAGATGTGAGTCAAATGTGTTGTCAAAGGGGTCAATCGCCGAGTTGTTATGAGATTGAGGGTTCACAACGTCAACAATAGCTGCATTCCCAATGAGGGCATCGCTCGCTGTGTTGTCCAGTGCCTCATTGATGCCGCCGACCTCGGACTCGGCCAGCCACGATATCCAATCTTCGTCCATGGACCCCTGAGCCGGGGTCCTTTCGGGCGGAGATTTCTGGGAGCCCATTTCTGACCAAAAGTCACTGCACTCTGACAAGGTCAGAAACATATGCACCCTAGCTAATGAGGGGACAACAGTTGAATAGGTGTTGTCGGAGTCATCGGTTTTAGCACAGGGCGTAAACTTTTGCGCCCTTGAGGAAGCCCCGCTTTTGTATGCAGCCCCGAAGTAACCACGTTATCAAGTAATCGACGGTCAAGGCGAAGAAAGGGTAAATAGACTTCACAATAGCCCCTGATTTATCAAGTCCAAAACTCCTTGTCTCCCTTTTACGGTGCCTGTATCATTGAAGAACCTACACTGCCATTATGTCTCATAATCCATCCCAGGCGAACGGGGCATCAGCCCCGAAACAACGACTCGATGCATCCAAGCTCAAGTTCACTCAATCGACGGTCCTGCACCCCGTTCCTGAGCCTGGATCTCCCGAGTTGTGGGCGCAGAATGTCCACACTGACCACATGGTAACATGCCGCTGGACGGCGGAGAAAGGCTGGGACGTTCCAGAGATCAAACCCTTTGCCGACTTTAGCATCTCGCCTCTGGCTTCCTGTATTCACTATGCGACTCAATGCTTCGAGGGCATGAAGGCCTATCGGGGGTTTGACAATCGTGTTAGACTGTTTCGACCAGATCGAAACGCGAAGCGGTTGGCTATGAGCGCGAAAAGGGTTTCCTTGCCCGCGTTTGATGACTCCGAGTTGGTAGAGTTGATCAAGGCACTGGTTCGCACCGATGCAAAGAGTATGCTCTACCTTCCAAAGAGATACACCCAAAAAAAAGCTTACTGACTCGGATTTTGCAGGATGGCTTGCGGAACCTGGAAGCTTTCGCTACATCCGACCCGCGTTGATAGGAACTGGGCGTCAGTTGGGCGTTCAGATTCCCAGAGAGGCAGTCCTATTTATCGTCATGGTCTGCTGGCCTGACTTTTCGACTGAATCTCCCCCCGGTGTTTCGCCTAGATCGGACCTTAGACTCCTCACCTCGAGAAACGACACCATCCGAGCTTGGCCTGGTGGCTTCGGCTACGCCAAGGTCGGTGCCAACTACGGGCCCAGTTTTGCGTCGCACTGTGAGGCGCAGGAATCCGGTTACGACCAGATTCTCTGGTTGTTTGGAAACGATGGCCAAGTTACGGAAGCGGGGGCCAGCAATTTCTTTGCGGTTGTCAAAAACGAACACACATCGAGGCTGCAGCTTCTCACTGCACCTCTGGATGACAAGGTGATTCTCGACGGTGTCACGAGACGATCTGTTCTGGAGTTGGTGGAGTCTCGATTGGCGGGCGAGCTAGAAGTGAAAGAGACAAAGTTCACTATCGCGGATCTCGAAAGGGCTTGGAAAGACGGTCGTCTTGTTGAGGCGTTCGTATCTGGCACAGCTGTGAGTGACAAGGTGTTGATCCTGAGAAACGTTTTCTAACCCGCCCTTCCAGTTCTTTATCAAGGATGTGTCGACTATTCGCGTGGGTGATCGCAATCTCGACTTGTCGCAGAACCAGCATGACACTGCTAAGTTCGGGCATCGGATTAAGGGCTGGCTGAAAGATATCATGTTTGGAGCTGAAGAGCACAAATGGGGTGCGGTTTCGTAAAGGTGAGGTCGTCCATCATGTAAAAGTTGATGCTAGAACTTAGGTCTGGATGCTGGAGGAAAAGAAAACCGACATGAGATTTGTATTCACTATTACGCCCAATACTGTGATTGTATCTAAGGGACGGAAGTGGCAAAATGAATAGAAAGAACCGCATTAAGCTCAGACATTCTTCATTGATGCAGAAGAGACAATAGGACACAGGTGGGGGGTTGCATCAAAACTGTCGCGCTGTGAGGCCGTGTTGCATCACCAACCACGAGTCTCCGAACAAGCGGTTTCGTTTCCGTACCCCACTAGAGGCTGAACCATTTAATATCCTATACTTCTCTCTAGTAGCAAAATCCCTTTCTCATCAAAACCCTTCTGTACCCTTGGGTTCGCGCCCCTGACTGTGCATCCTCCATGTCAACCAGATGAATCTCTCACGGTCCGAGCGGTGGTCAGAGCCTCCGTTATGTACTCACCCGATATGCCTAAGATGTCCAAGTCGACCATCGGGAGAGCACGACCCGTTGTTGAGTGAGGCCAACCGTGTGCCATAGAATATGTCGATTCGAGGTTGACCTGATCCAGATGCCCTCCCCCCTTTTCACCTTTGGGCTATTCTACTCCTCTTTCGTGATGCCAGCGTACCTTCAGGTCTCTAAGTCAGCAATCAAGTCACGTCTGTCCATCTTCATCCTTGCCATGGCGGCGAAAGCCCAGCCGGTTGTTGAGGTGAACACGTGTTGAGTCACGTGGATGCGCCTCCATACCAGACTTCTGATGGTCGCACCGCACACTCATCTCCAACATCTCCCCGTTTGGTGGATGACCTTGATGGAAGACCCTCGCTACTTAACAAGACTCGCTCGAAACTAGCATTACCAGCAACAATCCCTCAAAGTCAGCCACAAAACACAACGTTCATGCGTGGTTCTATTAGCGGTCCCTGGCCCGGCGCTCCCCTGTGCTTGCTGGCATTCTTGATATACTTTATCGATGAGCTCCTGGATACCCCCACGGCAAGACTTGTTGAGTACGCTGTATGCGCCCGATATTACAGAGATGACTTGGATTCCACATCGCCGGAACTTTTATGCAAGGCCCAGCCAGTGCAAAGCGAAGTGGTCCTCATCATGGGTTGGCAGCTGTCTCTCAACTGCCTACCTGGTACGTGGCCTGCAAGAGAAACTCGGGTAACCAGGCTAACAAATTACAGCTATATTTGCTTCTCTGTACTGGGCCCAGGTAGCGGATAAGCTAGGGCGACGCGCTGCTCTTGCTATTTGTTTGGTTGGCAAGTTCTTTTCCATGCTCGTTTTGCTTTCGATAGGTAGGTATCTCAATCCCACCACTCGTAGCAACCTTTGGAGTGTTGAGCTGAAATGACGCTTGGTTCTTAGGCTATTGCAACAAGATAGTAGATCCCCGCTTCATGCTTCTGTCAGTGATCCCCGAGTTCCTCGGGGGCGGTTCTCGTGTGGCTTACAGCCTCATTCTCGTGATTGCATCTGACCTGACGCAGCCCACACAACGGTACGTGCATTCGTCTTGTACTAAGAACCGGCCTACCGGAGAGTGTCTAAATCAAGAAGCGACATAGTACGAGGGTGCTTTTCTTCATGGCCATATTACTGGATCTCGCCGACATAACAGCGCCTGCGGCGGCATCCTGGGCCTTGTCCGCGGATCCCCTGTATCCGTTCTTGATGAGCGGGGTCCTTTTTGCCATCGTTCTCAGCCAAGTTTGGATAATGAGCGAGTCAAAGGGCTTTGACCTTGACACATCGTGCCAAGACCAAAGTGAGGAAGCTGAGTCCTTACTTGCCAGGGCGGCCGTGACTCCCGCAAGCTCTGGCGGTGAGTTGATGGTGACCTTTTCATTAAGGGAAACATACCATGCAATGAAGCAGCTATTGTTGAACCGGAACCTAGTTGCTATACTAATCTGCAGCTTTCTGAAACGGACTGCGTTCCTCGGAGAGAAATTCTTTGCCCAGTATGGCTCTGAGAAGTATAGGCTTGCCTACAGCAAGACCGTCTGGCTCAACAGCCTCCAAGCTCTGGGGGCAACCATTGCGCTCGTTGCTGTGCCCCTAAGTTCTCTCTACTTTCGGGCGTGGGAGCACAATCCTGGTCAGGCTAATCTCACCTCTGCCAGAGTGAGCCTCGTGGTATTGGCCCTAGGGTACACTTCCGTGTGGGAATCATGGAACTTTCAGATGCTCTCTATAGGTACGTCTTGCCTCATCACTCATTGACCTGACACCGAAAGCTGACCTTGCCAGGTGTCTTCATCTGTGGAACGGGAGAAGGTGTCGAACCAGCGTTGCAAAGCCTCGCTTCCTCGCTCACTACTTCAAGGCAACGTGCCTCGCTGTTCACGGCATTGACGTGCGTGGAGTCAGTTGGCAGGCTTGCAGGTAGTCCGCTCATGGCCCTTTTGCTTCGTGTTGGTCGAAACGACAGTGGCAGTCCCACTGGAATAATTTTTCTACTCTCCGCGGTATGTACTTATGTATCTTAACTGAAGCTGAATCGCTGACTCGAGCCCTAGATGCTGTTCGTAGCTGCGTTGGTGGGCTCGTGGCTTATCAAGGCGCCGAGCAGGGATATATATGGTGGTGGCGGGGCTAGACTGAAAGCCAAGCGAGGAGTACTTAAGGGGGCCTAAAGCCCGGCCGGTCCCCAGGCCCCCTCAAGTACAGTGCGGGACTCGGGTATCCTGATTTGGCCTGCATGATACACCGGAGCGGGCCCGGTGATTGGGGTTGAAGGGCTTCATGGCTGCGAGAAGTGCGGCAGAGTAGTAGCCGCTGCGTCGGCACGTTCATCACCCTTCCTTTGGGTGTGACACTCCAAAAGTGCTGTGTCGCGTTTACTGGGATACTTATAAATACGCCTGCCTACTGGCTTGCACATGCCATTATCGACTAGCTGACCCACATGCATTCGCCCAGCTGAGCTTGTTCTCTGCCGACAGTCCCGCCTGCACGATGTTGACCTCGATGAGATTCGCAAAGGACCTGGATATCTTCGAAAAGGAGGTACCATTCGAGCTGTTCGGGTACCCGGATGGTACATCGAACCGCATCACGAACTGTCAGTACATGACTGTCGACGGAATCAACGTCGAAGACGTGCGGGCTTCGTCTGCGGAACTAGGACTCGACACGACCAGCTTCAAATATCTCCGTCACAAGTCAGCCTGCGATCTGGCCGGCAGACACTTTGAGAGAGCCGGGAGCGTAGTGGCCGACAACCTGTTGGTCCTGGCATACCTAGAAGAGTCAATCGACCTTGTCAAACGAGAGCTTGGCGCTGACAAGGTCATCTGCTTCGACCGGCGTGTAGGTACCCTCCCGAGCCGTAGCATGATGCCCGGCTAGGTGCGCTGATGTGTTTCACTCGCAGTTCCGGAGAACGGGGGCGCCTCCGAGCGTGGCTCCAATAGCCGATCATACCTACGATATTCGACTCCAGGCTCTTGCTCCAGGGCTTGATATCCATTGCGGTATGGCTAGTCCCTCTACGCTGTGGCCCTTTGTTCGGCATGTTTAAAACTAGTAGACTTCTCGCATCGCGGCGGCGGCGAACGGCTGGAGATGCATCTGCTTCCGGAGGAGCTCGAGGCTGTGAAGAATGATCAGTGGGACGCCAAGATAGTCAAGTAAGTCATCATGTGAGCTGGTCTTTGCATTGGAAGCTAATGTGCCGCTGCCTCCAGCGTCTGGCGGCCCCTCGCAGTTGTCAGGAACGCGCCCTTGGTCATCACCGACCACCGAACCGTGCTGCAGGAGGACCTTATGGAAGTCGAAAAGGTCTTGCCTGACAAGGTCGAGCGAAACTACTACGTGAAATACCGCCCATACCACAAGTACTATTACATGTCGGATCAAGGCCCGGAGGATGTTGCCATGTTGTAACATGGGACAAGACAAAGGGGGACAAGACTGCCGGTAAGCAAGCACAAATCAATCATGCTGAACGCTTCCGAGGACTCTGACCGGGAGCAAGAAATCCCGCCTCATGGTGCCGCATCATTCTTTGCAGATGACTGCATCGAGAACCCGCGAGAGAGTATTGAGGTTCGGCTGATCGTCCTTTCGGCCACCCATGCTTCGGTGGAGGGATAGACAAAGAATGCGAAAGGTTGTGCTTGGAATAGTTCGGCAAGTCTTGGCATTGGAAATGTTGGGTTTTACGTGTTCTTATTTGCGAGGTAGATAGTTGCAGAGTTCACAATTCAGTCAAGTAAACCACCATCTACATCGCTCCCATCCTGGCCAAATCCGTGCACCGTGACAGCCTCCCAGAGAGCGACACTACCTTGACTGTATCCAAGTTGTTAGTGTGAGACGATGAACCAGAGTTCCAGATGTTCCGAGATAACTCACAGCAAGTCAACGACTAATGGCATCTATCTCTTGGAGCAGTCGAATGTTGGCGTGCGGCCCTTCATTGGCAACCTTGTGGAACGAGCGCGAGTCCTGCCAGTATCGGTCGGGGACAATCTTCCTCCAAGGCTGGGTTCGCTCAGAAGCGTCCCTAGTTGCGACCGACGGGGCAACGGAGGGCTGTGAGATGTCGCTCAAAGCGTCAGCGCTGATGGGCTCTGATGAAGACATGGCTGCGATACGACGGGCGCGCAATCTTTGTGTATAGAGGAGGCTGTGGATGTCGGAAGATGAGAAGAAAAGAATCATGAGGGTAGCGGGTGGGTTTTCCCATCCGAGCTTTCATCTCGAGTCTGTACTTGAAGATCCAGGATATCACAAGAAGAATAATAACCAAAAAGATGGGCATGCCGACTTTCCAAGAAATTTCCACAAAGTTCATGCCGAAGATTGACGAAAAGAACGACAAGGGTGCAAAGATTAGTACCAGGTTGGTTAGCTTCTTGACTTCTTCAGCCTGCTCAATACCCTTCTGCGACTCTCGCAGCATTGTGCTGTTGAGGATGATGGAGATGCTGTCCATGCATCTTTGACGTAGCACATCCACTCGCTGTATGAGGCACTGGAAGTCACGGAGAAGGTCTTGCTGGGCCGTCTCGGTCGCATCACCACCATCATTGGCCCCGACCCCGCTGGACGATCTCCGAGCGGTAGACTGCCCACTGTTGGTAGGTAGCGGGCCTGGCCTGAAGGCCCAGGACAGGTGCCCTCTCTCCAGGAACGACACCACCTCGAGAAGGTACGCAGCATGGTCGTCGAGGGTTTCCTTACTATAGCGCAAGTCGGCCAATGCTACCTCCTCGTGACGGTCGTCGGTTGCCGTTTCCATGGCGTCGTCCATACGGGTCTTGACCAGATTAACAAACTGGTTGGAACTGCAAGCCGCATGGCGGAACACATCGCTCAAGGTATATAGAGGCGAGGCCCTCATAGAAGTCTCTTTGAGGGTGGGGCAGTACTGCGTCGGGAGCAACGTTGAGCTTTGTACGGTGCTCGAAGGCTCCCGGTACTCGGTGGCGCCGAGCGTGGTCGTTGTAGGTTGCTTGAGGGCTGCCTTCTCTGTAGGCTGGATGATGGGTATGTAAGAGTCTCGTGCAGCGCCCGGGAAGAGGCTGTCGCTTAACCAAGATGCTAGGGCGGGGCGCAAGGGCTTTCCAATGTCGAGCCAAACGAGTGCTATGGGCCCAAGTCAGCCAGTATGTCACCCAGAATGAGGAGAGAGGCCTGATAGGGTATCCTTTGCTTGTTCCTCCTTGGGGAGACTCACCAGCCCAACCGTTATTCTTGGTGACAAGGGTACAGGAAATCCGCTGCTCCACTGTGAAGATGCTCTCGCTATGGAAGTGAAGCCGCCGAACGATCGACTCCCCCGTGGCCTTGCTACGGTTGAGTTGAAGATAATGGGAACGGCCGAGGATATCTCCTCCTTCCACACGCCATGCATTCACTTCCTTGCACGTGACCACCGAGGCGGGCTTCAAGATTGTGTCAACCCGAAGATGGCAGGTGCGGCCGGCGAAGCTTGGCAAGGGCGGAAGGTCGTAGAGCTCACGAGCCGGAAGAAAGTCGAGATGCCGACACCAGAATTCTGGGTCGACTCGAAAGCACGCGCCCAGAGTTGAGATCCATTCTGCTGAAGGATAGCCTTGCAGAAACAAGATCTGCGAGCAAGTCGGACTGATCTGATCACCGTCTACATACCCCTGCGGTGTGTAAAGTTGTCTCACCCGACGCCGGGATGCATTTTGATTGTCGTAGAGTACGTCTACGACCGTGACAAAGGGAAAAGTGACATCTTGATTTGCAGCCAGATTCGAAAGGGAGCTTGGCGGTGAAGAAGGTGGCAGAGACTTGCGGCTTGAAGCTGCAGTAGGGGCAAGCAGCCGATTGAGGCTGCTGTAGTGGGCACCGCAGTGCAGGTATTCATCCTGGGAGCGGCAGGAGAAGCTCTGAATGGTCTCGAGGTACGCCTCTGACGTTTGCTGGTCGTTGGGAGGGGCGAGGGGCATGGTCACCGACAGTATCGTCGCCAGGAGATGAAGTGTTGTCCACTGCCCAAGAGCGCGACGACAAAGATGTGTAGACCCATCCATCAAAGATGTCAGCTGAGTTGCTTTCCACAACCGGCACCAACACCTCCTAACCGTTTACATAGCTGGAAGCCGTCACGAACAGAATCCTGGAGATTGACCTGGGAGATGAGAAGACTGTCATTCAGGCTGCTGCCGCGTACGGTACTGGGCCCCTTGACATGCTGGTCAACATTGCAGGCAGGCCCTCCTTCCCACCTTTCCAAACCCCATACGACGAGCTGACATGCCGCAGGGCTGGGCCCAGAGCCCGACAACTGGTACGAGCACTCCCCCGAGATCCTGTTGAAGTTTCGAATCAACACTGTGGTGAGTGCCCTCGGGTAGATCTCCTCGCTCCTGGGCCCACTGACCCAACTCAAGGTGGCGTTCATGACGTCCAAACACTTTCACCCAAACTTGAAGAAGGCTGGAGGGACAATCATCAATATCTCGTCCAACGCAGGTTCCATTGGCAGTAAGCACCCCAACAAGATCCTATCCTTCCGCACACAATCTAACCCCTTGCTCCCCCTCCAGTGAACAAGGCGAAGATCTTGCCTACCGCATGTCCAAGGCCGCCTTGAACATGATGACTGTCACCATGTCAAAGGAGTTCCAGCACAACGGTGATAACATGGCCGTACTCGCCTTCAACCCCGGGTACGTAGCCACTCGGATGACCAACGGACGATTCCGCGACAACATGGACGAGTGCATCGAGAGGACGGCTGAGATTTTCGGGTCGGTTGGCATGGAGCAGACGGGCCAGTTCTTGGACTGGCGTGGTGGAACCCTCCCATGGTGATTAAATTTGCGCTGGACAGAGGGACACCCACAGAGTGCAGCTACTGTTTTCAATGGTATATTATAAAGTAAAGGTCCATGAGAGCTTTACTTTGACCTACCAGATCTGTTCTTGTTTTCCATCGTCATCTACTCTACCTCCACTGCGATACTTGGTCGTATTAGAACATGCGCTACTTGAGCCTGCGGTGGATTGCGGACAGCCCCGGTTAATGCAGTAGCAACCTCGGAGAACTGAACCAGTTTTTGACGCGTGTAGCCGATTTGGGAATGATGGTACTATAAATACGCATCCACCTCCCCCTGCTGATCATTACTACCGGTACTTGACAATCATCAAGCTCACCACGGCAGAGGCCAGCTAAACCCAGGATAATGGCGTCCCATCATGAATCAGTCTCCCTAGGTTGGTTCCCTCGACGACAAGACCTCTAAAATCCCTCTTGACCTGTGCTTCTCTAGGAGTTTTGGGACGGTATTACTCTGCACGACACACTCTAGGCCAGTACCGCTCAGCTTGCGTCGTAGCATCCTACTCAGGTCTAGAGCCCAGGGACTTTGGCTTAGATTGCCCTGCAATAAAGCGCCTTCACTTTGCCCTAGAGCAGAGCATTCAAGCAACCATTCGGCGACACCCTGGCCTATGCTATGGCCTCTCTGATGAAACACATGCCGAGATCCCGCTGTTCAGGCAGTTGGACTACATCAACAGAAGGGACGTCATTGAGATCATTGATAGTCGACACGTCTCAATGGCTTCTGAAATCGGCCAAGTCGCGGCTGATACTATGCTATCTCGGGTTCTTAGCCAAGGACACGGCGGCCTCTGGATGAGCAACAAGCCGGCTTGGAAGGTTGTTGTGATCAAGCATATGCACCGCCTCCAAGGCCAGAACTCAGATCATTCGAGCCTCGCAAGGCTGGACATTGCCTTTCTCGCCCACCACGCCATAGCTGACGGGTTAAGCGGGATAGCCTTTCACGCGTCTCTTATGGAGGCGTTTCAAGACATGGCGGAATCAACATACCCACCGACATGGCCCATGGCCCTCAGTGTGGCACGAGGTGCGCCAGCCGCGATTGAAGAACGAGTGGATTGTCTCTCGTGTACTTGTGTCGCCTGCAACAACCCCAAGACCTGCAAGGGGCCAGTCTGGGCAGGGAACCCGATATCGCCGGCGCCACTCGCTGACTTTGAGTCTATGGTTCGGATTGTTTCGATTCCAGCGGAGAAGCTCTCAGATGTACTCAAGAGGTGCAAGGTCTCCAACATTACCCTCACTGCTCTCCTGCACGCGTTGATCTGCACTTCTCTCTGCCGGGGTGTCAAGGGCATCCCAGGAATCCGAGCCGTGACACCGTTTTCAGTGCTAAAGCACACAGGAGCATCGGAGAGAGAAATTTTAAACCACATCTCTTTTCTAGCAACGTATATTCCTGGCAAGGACTTGAGCGAGATCCAGAACAGTGCAAGCGGATCCGCCGTGGAAGAACAACACATCATTCAGCTGGCACGATCTTTCAGCAGCGACATTGCAACCCAGGTGAACCAGTTTCCTCATGGGAGCATATTGACGCATCTAAACCGCGCTGGCGATCTTTTATCGCTTTGCCAAAGTCAAGCAGGCACAGAGCGACTCTACACATACGAGCTGTCGAATCTGGGCTCAACCGGCAGCATCTCGACTCAGCCCGGAAGCCACCTGAAGCTGGACAGGGTAATTTTCACGCAGTGCGGAATGGTCGCTGGCCCAGCTCTTGGCTTCAACTGCGCAAGCGTACGTGGTGGTCCATTCACAATCAGCATCACCTGGCAGCTGGGAGTGGTTGCGGAATCACTGGTTGAGTATGTGGCAGAGGATCTGGAGCGCCGGCTCAATTATGAAGCCAACGCAGGTCTATAGAGACTGAATGTATATGCTATTCCAACCTATCGCAAGTTCCATGGTAAACGCATCAATGAGGCCTTCTGATTGTGAGATCTGGCTTACGGGTGTTGGTCCGATAAGCGCCCAGATGCTCAGCAGGCTTCATAAAGCCCGTATGCAACCGACTCATCCGAATAGCGCCCAGTAGACTGCGAGGATGGACGCAGGTGGAGTGGGGCAAAGGTTGGGCGCATTTCAAGGCGCATCAACTAACGCAAATTTTGAGCTTGACGGGGCGCAGTGAAGGGCGCAAACTCGGGCGTCTTTTAGGGCGTCTTGGGAGAAGTGAGGGGCACGATAAATCAATCAAGTGTAGGGCGCGAAGTGCATGCTACTCTACCGAGGCTCCATCTGTCAGTAGGTCGAGCCAACATGACGACAAAGACAGAACCAGAGCCTCTAAGAGAATGGATCGTTCTTGTTCCCGATATCGGGGGCTCATTGGAAACAAGGATGAGGGTACGAGAGTAAGTTCAGAGCCCTCACTTGTCGGCCCCAGAGAAATAATGGATTTGCAGAACACACGTCAAAGAGATGGTTAAACACATCGACTCAGGGCTGTTTCAGATGGGAGGAGCTACATTACAAGGAGATAGCATTGGAGGAAGTGCTATTATTGCTCGTGCCAAAACTGAGGCCGACGTCATCGACGTCCTCAAGACCGATATCTATGCCCGAAGTGGTGTTTGGGACCTCGACAAAGTCCAAATGATTCCAGTGAGTATTGAGTTCTCTAAAGGGTAAAATTGAGCTTCCTGACGTAAATTATAGTTCAAGTGCGTTTATAGGCGTGCAATGGTGGACGAGAAGATCATGGGAGATCTATGGAAGCATTGACATCACGTGGGCACTGCTGCATGGTCGGTAGTATAAAACCAATCGAGCCCCCATTTTCTCTTCTCTTCCATCTTCCACATACCTGAGTGCTATCATTTTCAATGAAGTCCACAGCCATCGTTCAACAGGGCAAGTCGCTCGTTCTAGGAGAGGCAGAGTTGCCGCCTCTCAAGCAGCATCAAGTCTACGTTAAAGTCGAATATGCCGCATTCAACCCCACCGATCGTATGACCCCCCACAGTCGTGATCCTTCTCTAAACTGACTCTTAAGGACTTGCGCTTGATGTCAATGCTTTTGGGGATGGGGCTGTTCTGGGCTGCGATTTTGCCGGCACAGTAGTCGAAGCCCACCCGAGCGTCACCAAGGTCCAAACTGGCGATCAAATTGCAGGCTTCGTTTGGGGTGGTATGCTGCCACTTGAGCCCCTGGTTTCCGAGTGCTGACCACTTGATCATCTACTTAGGCGAGATCAAGGGATTGGGCGCCTACTCGTTAGTCCCCAACTCATGTCCTCCCGCCTTGCTGATCATCAAGTTGCAGCACCTATACCATTGCGGACGAGCGTCTATCCTTCAAGATCCCAGACAACATCAGTGCTCCTCAAGCATCTTCGGTCCCCTTGGCAGCCAACACAGCATGGCTCGCTCTATTCTCCGAGGACTGCCTTGCCCTCAGTCGGGAACCCTTGGCCAAGAAGCTGCCTCTGTTGATTTGGGGTGGGAGTTGTAAGTCTCAGGAACCACTGATGCCACCCAGAGACCCGCTAATGATTGTAAAAAGCTGCCGTGGGGATTTTCGCTATACAGTTGGCGAAACTCCACGGTATTGAAGCTGTCACAACCTGCAGCCCCCAGAAGTTTGCACTGGCCAAGAATGCTGGAGCAGCCCACGTCTTTGACTACAACGACCCAGAAGTTGTCTCAAAGATCAAGGCTGCAGTGCCAGATCTCCAACACGTCTTTGACACTATTGGAAACACCACCTCGTCTGCAACTGCCGCTCAAGCTATCCGCAAGCCCGGAGGTGTGCTGTGTACTGTCCGGCCCGGCAAGGCAAACACGGGAGACGTTCCCTCCACTGTCAAAGTCACAGATGTTTTTGTCTTCACGGCTTTTCCCACGGAACATAGTTATCGTGGCAAAGCCCATTGGCCCGTGGGAACCCTCAGCCCTTTGTGTTTATCAGATCTAACAGATTCGCAGGTCAAAATGGCAGATCATAAACTCAGTTCGGAATTGCATGGTCAGTTGGAATACTTGCTTGGTAACGGCTCTCTGAAGCCAATTCCTATCCGTATTCTTGGGCAGCTGAGTCCTTCTACTGTTGAGGAGGCGATGAAAGCGAACCGTGAAGGTCGCGTTTCCCGGGAGAAGCTGGTGTTTGAAGGCTTGTCCGAGCACGACTAATAATACAGTCCTTGAATGATTTTATTCTAGGCAACAAACCTCTTACAAGAGATCGTCCAGCCATTTTGGTGCATCTACCCCATTGCCCCTAGTGCCCATGTTGTCAGCTATTTTTACGGATAGGCTAAAGTGGAGGAAGCCCTTTATTGTCGGAGCCCAAACAATCGTGCTGATCGCATTCTCCATCCTGTTCGCCAAAGCAACAGATATTAAGCACAATATTGGTCTGTGCTATTTTGGCGTAGTGCTCGCTTGTGTCGGCCTATATCCCATCACACCCGGTGCCAATGCTTAGGCAGTCAATACCCTCGCCGGACGAACCAAGGCTGCGATGGGTATTGCGTACATGATCGCCATCGGTAACTCTGGCGGTATCCCCGGTTCCTACATCTACATTCAACGCGAGGCACCGAAGTACCCAACTGGGTTTGGTGTGTCTCTCGCCGCGGCAGGAGCAGGCATTCTTTCGGCCCTTACACTCGAGGTTGCCTATCGCAGTATCAACAAGAGGAGATCCAGAATGTCGGCCGAGGAACGTTATGGCAAGTACTCGGTGGAAGAGCTCGAGGCCATGAGTGATCGGTCGCGCTGTTCAGGTACACTCTTGAAAAAGATGGCCATCACGATATGTTTAATATCTAGGCCCCTGTTGAGAGCATCCCAGGCACATCAAGTAGAGCATATCAAACAGCCCCAATGCATGACTCTAGATTGGCATGAACAACTCCATGTCGCGCCCTCTTTCACTTCACACTGAAATATGGAAGGTCATCATGTTGTCATCCCGCATGTCCCGATTAATCCTGTCTCGTCCATGAATTGTCTCCCCGACCTTCCCCTAGATAGACTCCTTTATGGCGATGTGTAACATGCATCCCATCGATCAACTAGGACGACTGATTCTCGCCTATTCTTATTGGTCTTCAGTTTTCCCATCACCAGGGGCGATGTGCTCCAACGCTAAGACGAATTCGTAAATATTTATACTGCTGCCCGGCCCTGCACTGCCTCTTGACGCCTAAGCCTCACAAGTCATCAGCCATCATGACCAGGAAGGCAGTCATCAACACACGACAACATTGAAACCCAACAGCGCGAAATACAGTCACCTAGATATCATCGACTTAGATGCCGCAAGTCTCACCATCAAAGTCTTTACATCTCTCAACGGCTATTTGACTTGGCAAGCCTCCCATGGGCACGACAATTCCCACTCTCCCGCCAGAACTACTGGTCCAGGTAATTCGCCATGCTTATAGCTCCTAGGATGAGAGGTCCACTATCGCGGCATGTCTGCTGGTGAGCCAGGAATGGCGACACTTTGCGCTTCCCATCCTCTACAGGCACTTGGTACTCGTGGGCAGTGATCAAATGGAACGCTTTCTAGCAGCCCACAATGACTTGGCCGTCCGCTCCTTCACGCGCTCCCTGACTCTTCATCTCAGGGAGCCCGGTGAGCCGAGTTCGACCTTGCAAGAGCGTCTTGACACCGTAGTCAATCGGCTGGCAAAGGAAGTCATCCCACACATGGCAACACTCGAGTCGTTTTCCCTGACGACAGGCCGCCGACACTTCAGATTTGGAATACTCAGAACGACCGTCTCATCCGTTCTCATGGCACTCCCTGAAAGCTGTGTCAACTTGGAGCTAGACACAGATGGGAAAGACGAAGATTCGTTCCGGCTTTTCTATCGAGACAGGGGCCGCTTAGAAGGCAAGACGCATCTGTGTCACGACTTGCACCGCTTATTACCTCGCATGCAGAATGTTCGTATCGACCTCAAGTCTGTATGCGAGGCCATGTTGGGAACACGGCACCCGGACAATACTTTCCACCCTATAAGCCTTCCACACATGCAGCATCTGCTCATCGAAACTACGGGTACTAACCATAGACCACCTTGTCCATCTCGTCGAAAAGATTCATCGTCTTGGTACCCGATTATCGGAGCGTTGCAGCAAGTGGCAGGATCGCAAGATACGGTGCCAGGCGAGCTCACAGTCTTGGGAAAGGCGTTTCGGGGTGACCCAGATCAGAGATCTTATCAGACGCTGCTGCGTTGCCACGTGAGAGGCGGCGATGGAATTACAACGTTGGCCTTCCCTGGTACGCTCTTTCCATCGACAACCGACGATCACTGTCACATTGTATGCCTAAGGCCGTCTAGTCACACGGGCTATTACCTCCGAAGGCAGCCGCGATCTTTATCACAGGCAGCTACCGCTGCCTGCTCTAGGCAACGCACTCTCTTTAATTTCCTAGCAGTTATGATAGGTATATAAAGACCTTCCTTTCCCACAGATTAGTTAGAAAATCAAGAGCTTCAATGCACGTCAGAATCCCTCGTCAACTGTGATAATCACAAGGGCTCCTTCTATGCGCGCACAGAGAATGGAGCGTTCTTGGTGGATAGCATAGACTCGTTTTATGACATAGCCGGAGGGCGTCCATCGTGGTGTGGCATGCAAAGGGAAACATCAGCAAAGATGGCAATAAGAACTGCCCACACGTTTCTACTTTTTGATACATTTCCTAAATCTAGGCTACTTTTGCAACTTTAATATACCTCTCTTCCTTAATACCACTTTCCCATTCCGTGAAAGTCGAGATCCTTATAGTCGTAGGTAATTCGCCAAGTCCAGCGGCTCAATAGCTTCTGGCCACCCTACACAAGCGTTTTGCCCAGCCACGGGAAGGCGCGTTACCCTAGCTCCCGTCGGGACGGATCTTCCCCGAATTAGGCCATCAACTCCATCACGGGTTGAGGCCCAATTGGCTCACCTGCAGTTAGTCAGACGAGCGGTGGAACAGGACATCGACTGATGGACTCTTTAGCGAGGTGGGGGCGACACAATTGATAAAACCGAGGCATCCCGGGCCACCAAGGCATCCCCTCCCTGTCAACTCCACGGCGCGTCATTTTTTTACAGTTCATCATGGCGGAGACAAAGGACGAGCGTTCGCCGACTCCCCCCGGGGCCCTGCAGGCCGAGACCCAACCCGAGGCAGATGTTGGTTCCTCTTGTCCAAACAGGTTGTGCTAATCGTGCTGACGCACGTCTCAGGGCGACTCTCTGTATGACAGCGCGTTAGTCTCTCGTACCAGTCACAGTGTGTTCTTCTCTAACATGATCCTTTAGAGAGGAAGCTTCTAGCTACCTGTCGTCTCTCAAGTCGAGCATATACAATTACAGGTGAGGACTAATCCTAATTAAGCCCTAATGGCCCCTGATCTGACCAAGAGTAGATATGATGTCAGTGTAGCACCTTGGAGGTCTCAGCCCTTTCTCACATGTTGTAGAACGGACGTCGCTACCATGCGTTTCGCGAAGGCACCTACCTCGTGGTAAGATCATCCGTATAAGGATGTTGACACGCAGTCTGATAATATGGTCGGCAGCCAAATGATGAAGAAGAACAAAACCGGATGGATCTAGTCCATCACATTTACAGCCTCGTTCTCGATGGAAAGCTTCACCTCGCCCCGATTGGCAAAAGCCCTCAGCGAGTCCTAGATTTGGGTACCGGCACTGGTATCTGGGCGATAGATTTCGCAGAGTGAGTCTCATGTGTCTTGATTGGGGCAATGTCAATAACATGCTCTCAGTGAATATTCGTCCGCAGAAGTCATCGGAACAGATCTTAGTCCTATTCAGCCCGACTGGTAAGAAATGTCTCTCCCTTGCAAGATGAGTTTAAATAACTGGAACAGGACTCCTCCCAACTGTTTCTTCGAGGTTGACGACTTTGAGGACGACTGGGTATACAAGAAGCCCTTTGATTTTATCCACGGTCGTGAACTGGAAGGATGCATCGGCGATGACGAGAAGCTGTTCAAGAAGGTTTTTGATAATCTGACTTCCGGCGGATACTTTGAGCTCCAGGCTCAGCGTGGATGCTTCTTGTCTGACGATGGAACCCACGAGAAGGCGACCAGCGCTCAGCGCTGGGCCGCCGGCATCCTCGAGGGAAGCGGCAAGTTTGGAAAGCCCATTGACTGCGCTCATGAGTGGAAGGATGAGTTGATCAAAGTCGGTTTCGTGGACGTCCAAGAGGAAATCCGCAAGGTAAAACCGCTGTCTCCTTTTCAAAGTGTAGATACTAATGACCGATATAGATTCCGATCGGCCCATGGCCCAAGGACCCAAAGCTCAAGGAAATTGGCAAGTATCAATCTGTGCAGACGCGGCAGGCCATCGACTCGTATACGCCCAAGCTTTTTGGTGCTGTGCTCGGTTGGAGCAACGAGGAGATCGAGGTGATTATGGCGCAGGCCAAGAAGGAGCTTCAGGATTGTTCTGTCCATCTGTACCTCCCTGTTCATATCATTTGGGGCAGGAAACCCTGAGGGACACTTGGGGAATATTTCTCGTCCTTGCTGAAGTTTCTATCAAGCAAAACAATCGTCCTAGACTGTCCGTTTTGAGAATGTGGTCGTTGATCATATATATAGAGCAGGTCTTGTAGTAGAGGAGACGAGCAGTAGCAAGATTAGCCAAAAGAAAAGGTCGGCTCCAAGAAACTCTAGAAAAAAGACCAGCATACCATCCTTCACCAGCTTGAACGGCTGCCCAATAAGGTGCCTGTAAAGTGGCGCAAAGGTTTCTTAACAACAGGGCTGGTGACACTTGACTCCCCAAGATGCAATTATCTACATGCGTTACTACAACTTGAGCCCGGATCCCAACTCCTCCAAAACATGTGTCCAGTAGACCCGGCTCCGATCAGCCTCATACTGCTGCCACACAGACTTTACGAACTGCAGCATGCTACCACCCGCATGATTCGGCAACAACCCGAGCCTCGTCAAGACGAGCCTCCTTGCCCGTGAAATCTCTAGCTGCAAGGTACAAGGTTCTGAGGCCGCCAGGTGTCGCAGACCAGCGGCCGCAGAGAGGTAGAGCATCGGATGAATCGACCGCGACCCCGAGTCTAGGGGAATCTGCTCGAGGGTTGCGAGGAGGCGCAGAATGAGCCCAAGTAGAAACTCGGCCCGAGGTGTAGTATCGGTTGGGAGCATGCTAAACGCCAGATGAAGCTGGAGGAGGGCAGCTTGACGATACGCCTCGGCGGTCTGCATGAGATGCGAGATGGGCGTCTTGTCGTCTCGAGTCTCGACAAAGTATCCATTCACTTCATCCATGAGCACCAACATGTCAAAGTCCATGGCTAGCAGCTCTGCCTGGAACTCATGTGCCAGAGCCGTGTCGTAGAGGGCGTCGGTCGTCGTACTGCGATTTCCCCGGACCTCGGTGCGGCATAGAGCCAATACTTGACCAAAGAGATCAATCACCTCGTTTGATATGCCGCACCAAGAGTTGGGTCGAGTTCCCAAAAGGTTGAGGCCCGGGTTGTAAGGTAAAGGCTCAGGGCCGGGTGTATCCAATTCGCCATCCAACAAGTGCATCGTTCGTCGAGCACTGGCTTCGTACTGCCATCTCTTTCTATCGACCCTGCGAGGAATAGAGCCACCGCCGATAGCCGCAAGTACCATCTCCCAGTACGTCAGCGCCTGGCAGAAGTATGCATGGAGAAGCACATCTGCTGCTGACAGATGCATACCCCAAGCGACGAGTAACTCATGAGCCATCTCGGACCAGGAGTGCTCTGCGGTATCTGGTGCTCCGGATAACGAGGTCCCAAGTTTAAAGACAGCAAACACAAGGTCGACAGTGACCATGGTGGTTTGCACGCTCCGTATCCGAGTCATTTCCTGATCGACGGCGGCCACTGCCTGTGCTCTCAGGTCCTTGCTGAGATGTGGCATGCTATACGCGGCGGACATGGCTTGCAGAGTGTAGAAGACGGGTTCCGAGGTGGACCATGTCTTGAAGGCTAGTTGGCGGTTGTAATTTGTCTCGGAGTCGAAGGTAGAGCGCGTGGGGCAGATGTAGCGGAACCAGTGCTCGACCAGGGCGGTTGGCATATGGATCAATGCTGGGGTGAGTTCTGCGCTGGGTAGGTGATGTAATGATTCCGATCCTTCAAAACCAGATGCCGGGTTCCAATCAGCAGCGCTACTTGACTGCAGGCTTGTATTGAAGCCTGGATCTTCAGTTTCGCACAAGGACGGGACCGTGTTGGTAGCGGCAGGCTCCGGCTCAGTGTCAATGGTCAAGAGACTAACTCGGGTGCTTGATGTGGCCAAAGTGCTCCAGATGTCAGCCGCTTGCCCGTCATCTTGGTGCCTATCGGGAGCCGCGACGCATTGAGGCTCAGGTTGATGAGGAAACGTCACTGTCGGGTGGTGTTGTTCATGTTTGTTGGACCACCGCAACCGCTGTTCAAAACCAGGACAAAAATGGCCAAGCCTGGTGCAATTCTTGCATGCCGGGTGGTTCTCATCACATTTCACCTACTCGAGTCAAAAGTACCGTCTGGGGAAAACACTAATGTAACTGACCCTTCTGGATTTGCACTTTGCGCAGCCCTGTCGTGACTTTGACGCACTCTTCCGAGTGCGTTTGACTCGTTGGCTGTCCTCTGCGATGATTGAACTTGTCGCCTCCATCAAGAACTGTCGCATTTCCAGCTGAG
>SSHR01000131.1:0-15240 GCA_006518225.1 Fusarium neocosmosporiellum | reverse complement strand
TAATGTAGGGGCGCGCCAGAGCCGACTCCAGCAGGGGAAGTGAAAGCAACGGTAGCGGCAGTGTGCTCCGTAGTGTGTCTATAGCGGATGGAGGAAGAAGGGCTCGAGAGACCCAGGGCTGTGTGGGAAGAGCAGGTATGGCTGTTCCGAAAGCCAGGATGGCTGGTATGTGACGGAGATGCGCCAGAGGGTAACACGGGGGTTCTACCTTAGTGCCCGAATGAAGCGAGGGAGTCAACGGCTCGTGTGGGAGGGAGAGCAGAGGAAGAAGAGTTGGCGGCCGGCATGTCAGAGGGACGGGATGGACAGCAAGATTGCGAGGTACCGTAACTGGGCGGGCAGATAATCAATCTGGCAAGGCAAGATTGCGCCAGTATGAGCGTCTCCAAGTTTGAGCTCGCGCGCGTGTGTGGATGCCAGGCTCCTCAGAGAAAGGGAGGGAGGAGAAGGGGAATGAATGGGCAATGGGAATGGGAATGGAGAATGAAGATGGGTGGTGTGGGAGGGTAGCTTGGGGAGTGAATGAGGTGTGTGATAGCTTATGGATGTGAGAACTTACTGCGTAAGAGAGGGTGACAGCGGGGGGGACAGCGGCCGCGACAATCGCCAGTGCGTGCGGCGGGGTGGATGAATATGATCAGGTACTCACTCAAGCTGCTGATAAGCTCCGTCTGGCCTGGGTCTGGGGGTCCGTCGCGGATCGACTTCGTATCTTGGGCCTCCGCCAGGTTCTTGGATCGCTGGGTCGACCTCGTGGTTAATTGGGTACCTACGTCCCGGATGTCCCTGGGCTACCGGACCTGAATCGATGCTTGGATCTGCTCTGTGCTCGGTCAGCGCGGCCTACATGGGCAAGGCACTGACTGTACACACACTGATACTAGTGACCGCGGCGACCGGGGATGAAGGGGGCTCTAGGGAGCTTGGACCGAAAAGGGTAGCGTTAAAGTGCGCTGGGATGGTGGTGGGCTCTCTGGCCCAAAGGATGGATGCTATTGTTAGATGAAGTGTTACGTCGTCGTGTTGCTGGTGATGCTGGATTTTGCTTGTGTTCCCTTCCTCTCGAGTGGTTCCTGAAATGGTCCAGGTGTGTTAGTATGGATGACAGCACTTTCCACTTGTGCTTTGTGCTCTCAGAGCTCCTAAGCGTTCAAGTGCCTTGGCTGCGGAGAAGGAAAATCTTGGGCCGCGCTGGCCCTTAAATAAAGCTCTCCGAACTCAAATCGAGAGATGCCGCCCACGGAGGGACAGGTATCTGGCGTTCGGCTTGATGCTGTCAAAAGGGAAACAAGCTCCAGAGAGGAGATCCGATGCAGATGAGGCTGGGGCGCGTGCTGCACTGGTACGGTACGGCTCCAGGTGCAGCATCGTGCCAGGGACGCAAGTTACTCATCGATTTCCCCGCCATCGTCACCTCATATGTGGCTTGTGTTTGGAGGTTCTCACGCCGCAAAGGAAATCTTTCCTTTCAAATGACCTCGGACAAAAAGAGAAGAGACGAGGGGCAACTCAGGCTCGGTGGGCAGGGCAGGGGAAAGGTGGTGTGGAAACCCTCAAATGGGGCGTGGGCGCAAATTTGGTGTCGAGGTCGTTTGCTCAGTCCCCAGCGCTATCGTGCCAATCGGACGCCATCGCATCTCGAATAGTGGAAAGTCAAAAATGAGAGAGCCGGCGGGCTGGCGTTTGATGGCCCTTAGCTTGCCTGGGAAAGCCCATGATTTGTCCAAGGGCGGAAACGGTAGACTGGGCACTAAACAGGGAGACCAACGCTAACAGGCATCAAAGAAGCAAATTGCAGACCAAGTATGGGGGAGGGGAAGAGTCCAGCACACTGATGCAGTCTGTGATGGATGCCATGCCCCAACCAAAGCCAACATGTCCATTTGATTGAGGGGCTCCCGATAATTCGACAGAGCAGCCGACCGTCCGTTTTGGCTTCATTCATATCGCGATACCGCTGTGAAAATGAGTCAGAACATGCGAGTCTCGTGAGCCAACGGCCGATGAGAGAAGCTTGACACAAGTCAATCTGAGGTCAATAACCGTTAATTGTTGGGGCGGGAGTTCAGAGTATCTGCCGTACCTTCCTCCCGTCCCTGAATCAGGTGATGGTGGCCAGAAAACAATCCGAGTAGAGAGATAGTGCTTGCTATTAACAGCAACCAGACTGCTTTTGATGTTGCATCATTTCTTTAAGAGAAAAACGAGACTGGAGAGCAGCAATGGAAATCTCTGCTGGCTAGTTTTCCGACTTATCAGAGTCTATATTGATCGCAAAGCAGGGTATTCAAAGTAGAACCGTGATTTTGCCACTAGTAAGCTATTCCTTCCTTTCTTCTCTTCCACGACAAGCCAGACGTGATGTTAGAGTGATCCTTGGCTCTGATTGGTGTACGTCTCACTCCGTAGAATTGACGAGGAAGGAGGGAGGGGTAGGGATAAAGCAGGTAGGTACAGACTACTGTACTGTAAGTTAGCTTGCTCGTGGCTGCTGCTTGATCAGCGGCCCCTCTGCAAATTAATTGCCGTGCTGCAGCTTCATGCCCGCCGTCCGTCCGTATCGCCATTTCCAACTGCGCCTTCGCCTCAGACTGAAACCAAGGGGTCCAGGCGCAGACTTTAATTCAACCTTTTGAGCAACCTTGCCTTGCCTTGCCTTGCCGCAGGCCACAACGGACGATAAAGTTTTCACCCATCGTCATCATCATCGTCAACCCGTCCGTGACTTTGGCTGCTGAATCATGCCGTCCGGGTCCTTTCCCGTGCAGCAGCCACAACGTCACCTGCAAGTCGACCAGCTTAATAATGGATCCGCCGCAAGGTGCGTGCAGTGCAGAGCTTGATCAAGCATCGACCTCCCCACTGACTTCATGAGAACAGTTTCATGACAACCCGTTGAGCTGTGACGCGACATCGGCACCCATGGACGTCGGATATGGACAGGGATTTCTTCCTCCAGACTTTATTACACCTGATGCGAAACCTTGGAACCACGATCCCAACAACCCCCAGAAACATGTCGTCGGCCCGTCAAGCAACAAGCACTCGGAGAAGGGCCTTGCTCTCGACATGACATGCTCGTCCTCGGTCGGGGCGTGTTGTCTCCGACAGGAGCCACGTCTACCCCCCATGTTCCAGGTGCCCGCCTTCACGTCGTCGCGAAATGGACAGGATTCTCCAAGGTGTCCTGTCAGGCAGGCTAGACCTCCCAGGGCTGTGGCCATGGGCAAGTGGGCAGCACGTAAGAGGAGGGGTGTGGGCAACCGGTGAACAACAACCATGCAGTGTTTGGCGGCAGGGGTATCAAGACTCCCTCCCTGCTTTCCCCTGGCCCTGTCAATCAAACCAACAGACAGCCTCATCGCACCTTTT
This sequence comes from Fusarium neocosmosporiellum, assembly GCA_006518225.1. NCBI lineage: Eukaryota > Fungi > Ascomycota > Sordariomycetes > Hypocreales > Nectriaceae > Fusarium > Fusarium neocosmosporiellum. Next base: position 11,868 of record SSHR01000131.1, on the reverse strand, counting down.
TTTTTTCCTTGGTGCTCCGAAGTGGTGCGTCTCTGTTAGGCAATTGAGCTCCCACATGGGTGGAAGGGTAGTATTCATGCCAACCCGGCCGTCATGATGGTGTCGCTGAGAGCTGCTACCGCCCAGTCGCCCAAAACAAAGCAAGCTAGATTTGACGACAAAGCAACATCAACCCTCGGACGCCGCGGACGAAGGTTGTGTGAAGCGTGCACTTGGCGAGTGTGGCTCCGTCTCGGTTGGTCTATCCTATTGGACCCAAGATGCTGGCCATATTTGCTTCTGATATGAACGAGCATGTCTCGCAATCCATCCAGCGTCAACAGGAGAGTACAAGGTGACGAAATGAGACTCAAGCGAGACACGCTGCCCCCCTCGCTCGCATGTGGGCAAAAGCACTTTCCAGATCACTGGACTTCGGATCGATCGAACGGGCCGCCTGCATCCACAGGCCCAAAAGCTGGCCCACTGCCGCCGACGGACATTTGGGGGAGATGGGACCCTGGTGCGCGCTAGCGAGGGCATCCGCCGAAGTCGACATGAAACCGAACACAAGCAACTCTGCATATCCGAGAACTGCAGTGCCGGTGATCAAGTTTCGAAGCCAGCGCCATGGGATGGTGCACCAACAGGGGAACTCGTTTGAAGATGGGTCAGGTAACCTGCGGGCCGTGGCTTGAACAACTGCCCCGCTGCATTCTTCATCCTTGAGGGACCCTGTTCTGCCTCAGTCTCCCGATGTGTGCCTCATCCTAGGCCTGTCTCATCCCTATCCAAGTAGCACAGGTGTTACGGATTGCCAGCACAGTGATGAGGAGTTGCAAATCTATATCTGGTCTGTAGGCCCTCGACAAACGAAGACTTGCACACGTCAGTCAACTTGGACACTGGGCAACGAACTCGGACCATACCAGGTCTTCCTCTGGTTGTCAAACAGGGACTTTTGGTACAGCTCAGCCTTGGCTTGCGCACGTGACAGCCATGTGTACCCTCCTGTCCATGTTCCTCCCTCCCTTCACTCTTCCCCATTGGCATGTCTAATGGTTGTCCTTTTCGTCTCACCATCCTCCCCTACATCGATCTCACCGGGATTGCAATCTGCAGCTAGATTGGAGGTCTCGTCCATTGTGGGACGTGCCACATAGCGGGGCTTGGGAGACGCGAGGTCCCGTCAATCCATCGTCATCCTTTCCCTCTCTCTCTCGATAGTCTAGTCAGCAGGACCGGAAGCCAGCCTAACTCGATGGGATATGTCGGCACACGCACGCCTCGGTAGAGTTTCGAGTGCTAACGGTGGTGGCTCAGGACATTGACACCTCAGCCCTGCCGGGATACTGGCCTTTCTAAAAACGGAGCCACTTGACGAGGACTGAAGTTGAAACAGCCTCGCTTGTATCCAGCAGGTCATGTCAGAAGGAAACCCAAAGCGGCTTGTTTTCTTTGCTAATAGAGTCGAGATGCAAGAGTCTTTCATCCATGTTTACGAAGAACGCTGGACACTGATGAAAGAGCAGTGTCATCTCGCACCTCTCTCTTCACCCTCCAACATTTCAAGCCAGCTTGGGGAGAAGGATGAGGCTGCTCCTCCGGCACAGCCGAGTACAGTAGACATGTTCGCCTGTTACGCAGAACCGGTTTGTGTGCTCGGCTTGCTTTGGGAGAGAGGGATGGATGTGCTTGTTCGCCGCCAATCTGTCGAGGGTTCAGGAAATAGACCCTGAGTTCTGGAGTTTGGCGTTCCGTGCTGCCGGACTACTGCCCTGCTCGTCTCGTCCTTCAAACCCCGTTTGGGTCGTCAATGCTTGATCCCGATTGGACTCTCGAGACCCCAAACACTTTGAAAAGGTTTGGCCGGCAGAATGTTCCGCTTCCCTGCGGCAGCCCCCTGATTGGCCCGCGAAGGGACGTGTGTGACGAGCCCTTGTGAGCTTGCGAGTCTGGTGGTGGTGGTATTGTCCACCATGAGACGTGTTGTTCGGCTGATTGGAATTGCTTTGTAAGGAGAAGGAGTTGCGATGATTTCTCACCAAGGCTGAGGGGATGGAGGGCGCAACAACGGCTAACGAAGCAGCTGGTTAACGTCACTAAGCACAGATCAGCAGCCCCAACGGTCTCTTGGCCTCCGCCGATCTCTCCACAGGTAGCCCCAAGTGCGCTTGTCGATGCGGTCGCTCCATTGTCGAGGCTTGGTCACATCTCAGCTAGGCACCATCGGCGGCGGACGTGGGATCGGTTTGGGAGGGATTCTTTGATTGCTGCCCTCCCTGATTGCGGGATGCAAAGCACAACATGTGGCAGCGTGTGGTCTAACGGCACCACGTGAATCCAAGATTGCGGATTGGGGCTGGAGGCGCGATTCTCACTAGGTACAAGGCCGGGTTCCACAGCCACCAGGACTTTGGGAGAGGGCTAGCTCGAGCTTAGTCGGTCCAGCTCCAAGGTGATGGAACACCAAGACGGTAGAGCGAGGCCGTCAGTTTGCTCTTGGTCTTCAGCCCAGCTCGACTGCACGGGCCCGACTGGTCTCAGGCGGCTTATCATGGCTCATTGACGGTGGACGATTGACCACTGACCTCATGGCCCTTCAGCCTCGGGAGTCAAGTCCCCCTGCCCATCTCTTTAATCCTTCAAGGATCCCCTGGCGTGGCACTTGGCGCCAACGCGGTGGGCCCGGCCCCGCGGCCCACGAGTGAGGTCACAGAGACATGAGTGCACGCACGAGCTTCAGGGGACATGGCCCACCGACCGTGAAAACGGGCCCCGGCAACCCAGCCCGTTGGCCGCCGGAAGCTGTGCCTCGAGGGCCCCGTCACTTCCCCGGCATCGCTGGTGTCGTCTTGTTTTCCCAAAGTTAGAGGGGGACATGGCCAAAGCTTCAGCGTCAGGGAGTAAGCACTGATGCTGAGCAGATCAAGATGGCCCAATGCCAGGCCAGCGTCTGCGCACCTCCTCGTCGAGCCATCACATCAGAGCCTTCCCCTCCAAGGTTGGTTTTTTCCCCTTATTTGGGTTGAGCTTGCTTCTTCAACCGATGCCAACCTCGAGCCCGAATTCCAACTAGGCCTGACCTACCGGGATCGAATGTGGCAGCATGAACGCCCTGGGCCACATCAGCCACGCTCTCTGGGACTGGGACTGGGACTTGGACGGCGATTCTAGACAAAGTGATCAGCGCTTTCCCCCATTCTCTTGCCCTCATGTGACGTATCTAATCTCGTTGCCATGCCCCGTTCTCCGTCCCCCATCCCCCATCCCTCATCCGACCTCGACTCGACGCCGCTGTCTGCCGGCCGTTGAGGGGATGAACTAGCAACGCCCGCCCGGGCTGAGACGGCCTCTGAGTGCTGAAGCAATACCGTCTCTTTCCTCTACCGCACCGTGCCGTACGCGGGGACGGACCCTGCTCCAGTTGTCTCGGAGGATTTGGGGCACGGCATTCTCTTCTATGTGCACACAAGATACAGTACCTCCGCCTGAATTGCCACAGACGACGATGCTGTACCAGAAAACCACGTTGTTACCGCCCCGAGCCGCATCAGATGGAGATTCTCATGTTGATTCACCTTGGCTTGGATATACGGGCAGCCTTAAGTGTTGGGCACTGGCGCCAGTTTGCACCAGCAGCGGCACTTGGGTCGAGGGGCGATGGAAGGGCATTGACAAGAAGGGTTGCGCTAGCATCGGATTGTTCAAATGCCCATTACCCAACAAGGCGACCCATGACATGGGGAGGGGGGCCAGGACAGGGCTGGTAAACTAAGACCTACCTGCGATGGCTCTCAGCGAGATTCCCCACACGCCATCAAGTTGGTGGCTCTGGGCGGTGCGAAAGAAAGGTTTCTTGGTAATTACCTACCTAGGTGAGCAAAGGGGGGGTCTTCGGTCCCGGACCGTCGAGGGTTGTCGTGGTCGGGCCGTTCCCGGCGTCGAAGAAAGACTGGTTGCTGGTCACCTGAAGACAGGTTTCTTTTTGCTAGCAGCCACCAATCAGCCGACCACGTAGGGGATTTCTTTGGCAAGCAAAGCAAGGGTTGTTGAGAGCCATTGACTTTGGCCATCTGCATGATGGATTCAAGACGGCTGGGATGTAGGTCCCTGAGTTACGTGCTGACAGCGACACCCTCTCGAGCGTGGCATCCGTATCTGGGCATCTCGACGAAGATCTCCTTCGCCCGGCCGAGATGTTGAGTCTGGATCACTGCAGTTATCTCAAAGTGTATTGTGCAAGATCGTCGGTCGCCTGACCAGGGCTGCTTTGCTGACACGGCATAAAGGCTCGGCTAGGCACGATGCATCTCGCCTGGGATCCTAGCTGCACCCGATGCCGTCTGCCATGGTTGTTGAGATGGCTCACTTGCGTCAACCAAGGGTCACATGGATGGAATCTCAGTCGGCAGCACGGATACATGGTCAAGCCATGTCGAGGGCGGGTACCGAGAGTGGGAGTCAACCTTTGTATCGACACCGACACACTGGGCATGGAGAACTCAAAGTCGAGCGACGCGACTGCGTGACTGAATTTCCAGGCCGAGGAAGCTGATAGCAGTTGTCGGCAAGTTGCGCATGGTCCGCTGCAGGGAGAGGCTTACCTATTGGTTAAGCGCTCTTGCGACCTCTCGGTGGTGTTTGGAGGCCAACAAGTTATTTCCATGATGGTGAGATGGACGGACCCTGGATGGGATTTTTGATGAAATTGGGGAAGGGGTTTAACTAAAGAGGGTTCAGTGATTTGGGGCCAAGTGGCATAACCCTAATAATCTCGAGTGAGATGCACGATATGGAAAGTCTGCTGTGGTTGTGGCTTCAATCTGGTACAGCCGAGTTGAAGTTGTCACCGGTTGCAGTGGATGACACTGACCAGATCAGATCAGATCAGATCAGTTGAGATGAGGTCAGTACCAACAAGCAAGCGATTGACACTGATTCACTCTCAACAAACAGCCAAGCCAAGCAACCAAGCAAGCAACCATGCAGGCGTGCATAATCAGCCTCGCCACAAAAATATTTTTACGCGCAACCTGGACTTTACAACCTCCGTCATCCGTATCTTGGCTCTCGGCACTCGACTCGACTGACTTGACTTGATCGTCTCAGCCCGGCAGATGCGACCCGCTCAAGTTAATTTATCGGGTCACTACGACGACTAGACCAGGTGAGAGAGACCAGACATGGCCTGGATGCATTGGACCTGGCTGGCTAGACCCTGGAGAGGCCAGCTGAAGGGCTGAAGAGACTCCACAAGTGGATTTCGAGAGCATCCTTTGGCAACTGACACGTTGAGTTGGCAGCCAGCAAAGCATTTCATGTTTGTCTCTCTATCGATTGATAACTTCCAAGACACGGCACGTGATTCAGTCAACAACAACTCAACTCAACTCAACTCAGCCTAGTCAACAACTCAATAGTCAAAATGGCTACCGAAAAGAGAGACATCACCGCCCTCATCCGTCAGTCGCCGCCCGTCGACGTGAGTAAGCCCTACGACCCGGCCACTCTCAAGGGCAAGACCATTCTCATCACGGGAGGCGCCAATGGCCTCGGAGCTCACATGGTCCGCGAATGGGCCGAGCATGGCGCCCATGTCGTCATCGGCGATGTCGCCGACGCTGCTGGTGAGGACCTCGTCGCCGCTCTGAGGACCTCGTACCCCGACTCGACCTTTGCCTTTCAGCACTGCGATGTCACCGACTGGGAGTCCCAGGTCAGCCTCTTTGAGACGGCCGTCCGCGTGAGTCCCCATGGCGGCATCGACGTCGTCGTCCCCAACGCCGGCATCATCCTCCCCGGTCACTCGATGAAGTTTGAGGCTCCGGTCCTTAAGGACGGCCGAATCCCCAAGCCCAACATGGCTACCTTTGATGTCAACATTGTAGGTGCCACCTACACTACTCATCTCGCCCTCTACTGGCTCCCCAAGAACGACGTGTCTGAGGGCCGTGACCGCTGCCTCCTCCTCATCGGCTCCCTTGCTTCTCTGTGCCCCTTCCCAGGCCAGTGCTACTACACCATGAGCAAGCATGCAATCCTCGGCCTGTTCCGCACTCTGCGCGCTACTTCCTGGCGACAGGCCATCCGCGTCAACATGATCGCTCCCTACTACACCTCCAAGTCCAACATGCTCAAGCCCGAGGTCGAGGCCATGTTCCTCTCGGGCACCGCCGGCGGCGCAGAGATTGAGGATGTCATCGACGCTGCTACCCGGCTCGTTGCGGACGAGGCCGTCAAGGGCCGGGCCCTCTGCGTCGGGCCCAAGCTCCGCACCGTCGACGTCAAGGTCGTTGAGGACGAGGACGAGCTCATGGTTGTCGGAGAGGTTGAGGGTGGCGGCAAGGGGAGGGCCGTGTGGGAGTGCTACGCTGAGGACTATGCCAACGCCGACGCCTTTGTCAAGCGCTTTGTGCTGCTTCTTAACGCGGCTGAGAAGGCCAAGGGATGGTTTGGCATCCTGGGTGATATCTGGGGCATCTTCCGACGCAAGTGAGATTGAGACTTGAACACACAGTTGGGTACGCCTTGGTTAGCATGCTGGTTTTATGGCCTTGAGTTGGCATATATGACAAAACTGGGAGGAAACTGGGGTCTATAGAGAAAAGTCGTGGTACCTAAACGATGGACAAAAGGAGAGATTGCCGGCTCTAGGGTGAGGGAGGAGCCGTGAACATAACTCGGACGAGCACATGAAGACGGGTCGGTAGGGCCCCTGGCTACCTACCATAACAAAAGACGCAAAGTCGACATTTCGTGTGAATTGGTTACATGATTGTTTAACTTGGACTACCCATGTTGTGTAGATGTTGGACATGGCAATCTAACTACGCGGGCGATTTTAGGATAGTTACCTCAACTACACAATAACTAACTGATGCAAAGCTAGACAAAGCCAGGTCGCGGGGAAGCTCCTACGCAGTCCTTCCGCTGACTATTGAGTTGACTAGCCGAGTTTACATCTATCGGGGTTAGGGATGCGCCCCCCCTTGGCTCCTTGTCTTGAGTAGCTTGCATCAATACCAAGTTGATATACCGCGGTAACAAACAACACTGGCGCATAAGAGACAAAAACTTGGACAATGGCAGGAAGGGAAGCGGGTTGTGCACAGTACGACCAAGCGACAAGGCCATCATCCCATCCCAAACTTGGGCATTCAACACCAAACTCGGTAATTAAGCTCTCTTGGCGTGTGGCAATGGTAGTCCCAAGAGACGCCGTGTGGCATATTGTAGACATCTTGGCAGACATCATGAGAAAATGGCCTGATCAAGCATCGTCAAGCATCGTCAACATCATATTTTCATGCTCGCTCATTCTAGCACCCGTCTAAATGTGTCGAGTCGTGATCCATTCTCCTCGCCCATGATCGCAAAGCCCTTCAGGGCTACCAAGATGCTCCCGTCATCCAACAAGTAAAAGAAAATCCCCATTCAGACCTTGTATCCCAGGTCGAGTATCCAAACACCGCCGGCGCCGTTGTGTGCATATACAAAAGATGAGCTCGAGTGCTGCCCTCCCCCGAGAGGGCTGGTAAAAGTAGCCCATGGCTTGATGAAGAATGCCTGAGATGCGTCATGCATGCCGTCTATACGCCTCGGTCTCGCTCCAGAATGCATATTGAGTGTCATTCTGCGCCTTGACCAGTCGCGCGCTCCATCGAGTCTCGTTGTTTCGCTTCGCATTGGACCGCGAGGCCCCTCAAAGTCCCTTTCGATAACCAATCAATCAATCAATCATTCGTCTTGGCTGTTGTGAGTTGTTGTTTTTGCTGGCCGTGTCTCATAAAATAATCTGTTAGAAGGTGCAGAAGAAAAAAGGAGGCAAAAAGCCATGGTCCTAGAAAATAGTTGAAGCAAGAAGCAGAGTGGTGTCGTCTTGATGCCATCCCGTGGTCATCAATCAGCTGGAGGAGGTTCGTTCACAGTATAGCGCATCGCGGCGAGTCCTTTCTTCGTCGGCGACGGTGTCGCTTGTGCGAACTTCGACCGTGGTCGTACTTGTAGCCTTCGTCTGCCTCCATGCTGGCGCTCTGCTCGTCGTCCTTGCGGAGCATCTGCCTGCACAGATCGATAAAAACTTCATCGACGTTGGCTGCAGTCTGTCAGTCCGAATGCGGCCATAGCGTAGCGTGCCCGGCCATGATTGTAATGGCCGTGAACAGACGGGCAAACTCACTCCTCGTCCTAGCGCTAGCCTCGTAGTAGGGCGCGCCCCATCGTTGCGAGATGGAGAAACCCTTGGCTCGGGGCACAGCTCGATTCTCCTCCAGATCGGCCTTGTTTCCCACAATCACGATCGGGACATTCTCATCATCCTTGATTCGGATAATCTCCTCACGCAAGCCAGCCAGTTCGCTCAGCGACGATGAAGAGGTGATGCTGAAAACGAGGAGAAAGCCCTGTCCGGTCTTCATGTAGAGATCCCTCATGGCGACTGGACCATCATCAGTACGAGGGTCATGGTGCGGGAGTTGCTGGGCCATGAAGGACCTACCGAACTGCTCGGTCCCCGCTGTATCGAGGCTAGACATCGAGTCAGTGCCAACCGCTTCCACATGTGGATTTTCCCTGCAAAGGGCGGGAGGACCAAGGCCTAACTCACATTTCGAGAACAACTTGGCGCCCCTGGCACGAACGAGTCAGTCAAGGGGGGTCAAGTGGCAGCACCGGTGCGCGCACCGCGTGCTAGCGGATTGGCTTCCGCCGACTGGGACTGACTGCACTTACATCGACCTGAAGCTGTGTGCGATATGAGTCTTCGATGGTGGGATCATAGCTCTCGATCCACTCGTTGTGCACGAACTGGGCTGTTTTCACATGAGCCTGGTGCCGTCGCAGCGCAACAGAAGCGGAAGAACGGATGGATTGCGTGGTAGGATGGATTTTGGATGCAACGTGCAACGGTGGTGGGACGCACACACAGCGCATCGCAGCGAGCACAGCGCAGCATGTAGGACATGGAACATGGGACATGGGGACAAGGGGACAAGGGGACAACTCACCAGTCAAACAACTCTTGCCCACGCCTCCTGCCAAAGGGGAACCAACGAGTCAGCCAACAAGCGCACAAGTCGAGGGAGAAGGGGTAAAGCAGCAGCAAAAGCAATGTTGGGCATTGACGAACCTGCTCCCAGTACTACCACATGGAGTTCGCGGCTGAGAGAAAAGAAAAAGGTGTCAGCGATGAGTTTGCACCATGAGCGGAGACCAAGGAGCCTCTACCTGGGCTGGTAATGATAGTGTCGCGGCATGTTGGCGACCGAGACTGAGATGTGTGATGAGCGAGCGTGTGCCTAACAGAGGCGACCGCAGATGTGATGGTTAAAAGATGATGATGAATATAGCGGCGCCGTCAATGTCGATGTGATGTGGACTGGACGTCCCGTCTTCCTCCTGGTTTGAAAATTTGGACCCCGGTTGGTATACGTGGGTGTGAGCGTGAGCGAGGAGGCCAGGCAAGGGGAAAAAAGTAAGGCACTAGTAGCCCGAACGTCGGTCGATCGGTTGGTGACAAGCGAGAGACAGCCGAGCGAGGGAGCTGCTGTGAGCGTTGAGGAATGAGACACCGGGCGGGAATCGAGACTCGAGGCCTGACGGAGCCGGTTCCGCGAGTTTCACGGCGTGATACCCAAGGTCGATGAGTTGCGCGTCACAGAAGGACGACACGCACGACACGGTGAGAGACTTGCGGCGCCAAAAGGACGACACTGCAACCAAGAGAGCGAAGAATCGGGTTGAACTGAAACTCGAAGGAAGGGTGAGAAATCAACCGCCGCGGGGAGGGGACGGACGAGGGAAAAAAGAGTCCAGCAGAAGAGGGGAGAGAGACTGGGCAACTAAGACCAAACAAGGCCGCCGCCGGGATTTGGGATGGGATGCCTGAAATTGAGTTTGTCCTCGACCGGGAATTTGGGATGCGCCCGTGGCGGCTAGCTCGAGATTTCTTGGGGAAGCGGGGAGCAAGGCAGAAGATGATGAAGCCACCCAGGGTAAGCAAATAAGTGTATAGACGCCTCCTCTTGTGCTTGGGCGGCCGCGAGTTTGTGAATGATGTGATGGTGAGGGGACCAAGGATGGGGAAAAGATGGTGGTTTTGTTTTAGCGGATCCCAAAAATTGTATCCCTAGTGCTAAAAGGGTTGGCGTGAAATGCTTGTCAAGTCTGGTTTCGGCGTTCTAGAACTGGCGTGAATCCAAAGCACGACTTTAAAAAAAGAGTCCGGGGCCGGGCTGGATTGGGCTGGACTGCACTGGGCTGAGGCTGAGACGAGTTGAAGATGACCGATGACAGGTGTCGTCCGATATGAATGCCGCAGAGGTGGACTGAATGACAACCAAGGGGGAAAGAGATGCTGGTTGCTGTTGGGGGGAAGAGGCAGATCTTAAGCCGACCAGAGTTATATCATTTGCAACCCCCGCAACCGAGACAAGACGGATAGTGCCACTTATAACAACAAAGGGCGACGCAATGCGGCTGAGACCTGCAAAATGAGAAATGAGAAAGTATGAAGCACCAGTTGTGAAAAAACCGGGAGCAAAGAGGAAAAGCAAAACCAGCCGGGGTGTCTCTTATAGATGGGATGGGGGTGAGAGAACAGAACCCGAAAGTAGGGAAAAGGAACAAGAGGCAATGGAGGGATATGCACTACCTACGTACGGGGGCAACAGGGGTGAAGGGAGCTTGTGATTCACGACACCGGCAGATGAGAGTGAGTGGATGACATCGAAAAAGAAAACTGAGGAGGATCCGAGGCCGAGTCCAGATAGACGGAGAAGGGGACGCTGGATGGGGCTGCTGGAGGCGAAACAACCGGGGGGCCACTTCAGCGCCGCAAGGGAAGATTCCCAAGACGAGAGTCAGCAACCAGTTACCAGCCAGAATCCCTCCTTGTCAGGAATTGGCAATCAGTAACACGGACAGGAGACACAAGAGAGGATCCCGCACCAGGATACGGAGGGGCTTCTCGGGACAAGCTGGCTACCGGATATGGTTGGCTGGCTGTTTGGCTCTGTCGCCCCCGGTCAAGTTGACTCTCACGAGCTTTTTGGTCCCTGGAAGATGGATTTAGCATCGCCGACACATGATCAAGAGAACGACGAACTCGGTGCCAGGGTGTCCTAAGGCATTCAAGTCAGATGCGAGCCAGGCTGTGCTAGCATGGATACGCGGATGGAGACCCAAGTTCTCGGCCAGTATTCGTGCAAGGGTACCTGATGAGACCTGGAGACCCAGCAGGTGTGCTCCGTCCAGCAACGCCAACGCCCTCTTGCGGTCGACGCATTGCGCCCTCGGATACTTAGAGGCGTGTGCTTCCGAAGCGAAGACATGTAGTAGAGCAATGCCCAGAACGACCCATTCCCTGCCGAATAGAACCATTCCATGCAAAAGTGACGCCGCGATTTGCTGTCCTCTCTCGTGCCTCTTTCACCGGCCTGGAGCTCCTGTCCCCAGTAGCTTGGGAGGGCTCCCGGTACCATGGTTGAACATGGCATACCATTGGCCCTGGAGGCTGGGCTAGGGAGGAGCTAGGGGCAACGGGCAACGATACGGCGGATGACGGGCGACAGCCCTGGAGGACTGGAGAACCGAGACTGGACGGAAAGCTGACAGGGCCTTCTTGTGGTCTGGATTGGAGCGTTGGAGAGGCGTGGGAGGAGTCGGTAAGGCTCCGGGGAGGCCACTCGGAGCTTCGGGGCAGGGGACGGGGCCCGGAGGGTTGCTGCCGCGGAAGGAGCGTGACAGTGATTCGTGAGTAGCGGCCGGGGGTACTGAATTCTACTCCAAATTCGCGAGTCCCTATCCCCACTGCTGGGAGGACCTGAACCTTGGGACTGGGACGGAGGCGGCTTTCGATCGATCATGAGCCGCCTCTAGGCTTTCGGG